>PVJC01031374.1:0-20614 GCA_004026665.1 Murina feae | reverse complement strand
ATGGTGCACCTGTGCGTAAGGCGTGTAAGGGAGATGAATGCAACACGATTACAGTCATCAGTCGTTAGCGGACGTTGTAGTTTGCTATTGATAATTATGTATAACAGGACATTGTAAAAATTAAGTTATGGAATTTTCATTAAAACGTTTCTTACTAGTACATACCGTCATGTTGACTGGGCTGCAAATATATTTGTTGCGGGCTGCATGCAACCTGCAAGTCTGACATGCTTGCTCTAGATGCTGTGTCTCCCCACCCGCCTCCCCAGCTCTGGAATTCTGTAGAATTAGCTCAGACATCAGGGTCTGGACCAGCTCCTGCCCTCAGGAGAGAAAAAGGCTTCTTTCCACCATTGGTGGAAGGTTTCTCCATGTAGGTTTCCCAGAAGTAGGCCATAGACAAGGCGTCTACTACGAATAGTTTAGTTGGTAGTTGGTTCCAGGACTCACCAGCAGAGGAGGGTGAGGGGAGAACAGGCAAAGGGTGAATGACCAAGTGATCAAGTTGCTTATAATGGTGGGCAACTGGGGCTACACTCTTCTAGGAAGCGGTTCTGGGTCAAAGCTACCTCTCTCTCCATCCTCCCTCCAAGTCTACCCTGGGCCAGTTCCTGCCAGGCACAGGATGCAAGGATGCAGGGATGCAAGGATGGAGGGGGAAGGGGACCAGGCCCAGTCCTCCAGGAGCCCCCCTGCACACCGGGAATCAGAAGAGGGAACTTCTATGTGGGGGCTGTATAGGGGACCATGTGGCTGCTGTGAGGACCACACGGAGCCCACGGCTCAGCTCGCAGACGCTCAGGCTCCTGTGTTGTAAATGGAAGTCAGTATTCCTACTTGTGGCCTGCGCTGTGGCTGGGAAGGTGGTTTACTGTAGAGGTTACCTCCTTGTTCTGGACTGACTTGAATCCCACCCCCCAATGTATACTTTGAAACCCTGACTTCCAATGTGACTGAACTTGGAGATAGGGCCGTAGGGTTAAATGAGGTTTTAAGGGGAGGGTCCTGATCCTAGAAGACTGTGTGCTTATAAGAGGAGGAAATACAGCAGAGATTTCTCTCCCCACGCACACAGCAGATGGAGCGAGAAGGCAGCATCTGCAAACCAAGCAGCGAGGTTTCCCCGGAAACCGACCCTGATGGCACCTTAATCGTAGACTTCCAGCCTCAGGGACTGGGAGGAAACACAATTCTGTTGACGAAGCCCCCAGCCTGGCGGTTTATAATGGCCCCTGAAGACACCCCTGAAGCCCGCAACAGACCACGGGGGTTTGAACCCTACCCTTGTTGCTTATATGTGAGCGGTGGGAAGTGTTTACTTGCTCTCAACTTCCTCATCTGTGAAATGGGGAGAACAATGGAACCTGCCCCTCTCGATAGGCTATCGCACCACAACCCAGTGGCTGAAAACAGCGAACATCAGCTCCTGCGCATGCCTCCTCACACAGCACAGGCAGGGCGACGTCACTCATGCTGCTCCAAGTCCGTGTTGCAAAAGCATGGATTCAAGGGAGGCCACCGAATGGGGCCGTGGGTGCGATCCGCTAATCATGGGGCATTTCAGGGACAAAATGGGGCACCATGCAGTGCTTGGAAAGGCTGTGGCTGAAACGATGCTCTCCTAATAGCTTTCTGACCAGGAACTTGTCAAGATAAGGCTGGATGCCCATGGGTCAGGAGACAGAATCCAATTTCTTCAAAGCCATAGCTTCTGTTTGCTCAAACCTTCTCATAATGAGGTGAACACAGGGGTCAACATTTCTCTGTCTCTCTCTCTCTCTCTCTCTCTCTCTCTCTCTCTCTCTCTCCCCCTCCCTCCCCTTCCCCCCCTCTCTCCCCCTCCCTCCGCCTCTCTCTCACACGCACATACAACACATTCTAATGTAGACACACAGTGAGGTGAGGAGAGGAGGGAGCCGGCAGGGTGGGTGGAGGCATGGCGACTATTCCCGTCTGGCTCCAGTACCTACTGGAGTTTGAGACACAGCAGATCTGGGTTGGCATTAGTGCCTACGAGGCCGGCCCCAGGATGCCGTATAGATGCAAGGTAGGGGATGAGTCCTAAGAGGAGAGGTTGCCCTTCCCAGTGGGGGGCGTAGCGTCTGAGGACCAAATGCTCCTTTAGCAGCTCCCATGTCTGCTCTGCCCCCTGGGACATTGTCCAGGCCCCAAACAGAGCAGGTTGGTTGAAGCTCCCCAGACCCAGCCACCCACCCCCAGGCACTTATTAGAGGCGGTCTGAGGTGACAGCGATGATGAAAGGCTTCCCCAGCTTCCTACACCACAGGGCCTGCACCACAGCTTCTGGGACCTCAGAGCCCTGGCAGGGTCTATATAGGGCGAGGCAGCAGGCGTCTGAGGCTCAGTCCTCCGCCTCGGAGACCATGATGGCCCGGCAGGCACCGCAAGCATCCCCTGCAGGTAGTGACTGTGGCTTTTAAGGGGTTTACTGTTTCTTGGGGGCTTTGCATCATTGGGGTGGCTGTCCCAGAATCCAGCCCTCTGGGTTTGCGATGTCTTAGGGCAGAGCGTGGGATACTCTAGGAGGCTGGGAGCTGTCTGTGGCCTGAGGACAGCCTGGGCCTGCTGAAGTCAGCCCAGAAGAAAGATGTGCAGATTTGCCCGTCTGCCCCCAGGGACTAAGCCTAAACACCTCAGAGAAGGAAATTTCAGGGCCACGGGGAGAAGGCAATGGCTAGCAGCAGTGGCCACCTAGGCAGGTCTGCATGACAACCTGAAGTTATCTTCATGGTTTCATTCTCGTTCTTGGTGGTGGTGGTGGTGGTGGTGTGTGTGTGTGGTGATGGTGTATGGACAAGCTGGTGAACATGCTTTCCTCCAGGGATAGGTCAGCAAATCTTATCTGCTGCCTGTTTGTGTAAATAAAGTTTTATTAGAACACAGCCATGTCCCCCGATGCATTGCCCCTGGCTGCTTTCACATTATACGCACAGAGGTGAGTAGTTGCAGCAAGGCCTTGATGGCCCACAAAACCGAAAAATATTTACTATCTGGCCCATGGCTGGAAAAGTCTGATAATCCCTGCTTTATTTTATATCCTCAGAGTAAGAACATGGGCTTCAGAATGAGAAAGACCTGAGATTGAACAATGCTGCTTAGCTCGCTCTGTGACCTTGGGCAGGGCACTTAACCTCTCTGAGTGGTCCCATCTGTAAAATGGGGACAAGCACACTTGCCTGATAAGGTTGCAGAGAGAATGAGAGCACTCAGTCCAGCGCAGGGCATTTGATGTTGCTGAGTAAATGGTAGTGTTTATTCAGGGGTTTACTAGAAGTGCCTTTGTCACTGTTCCTCCAGGTGCCTGGGGAAAAAATCCCTGGTAGGGGCTTTGATTAAAATACACAGCCCGAGCCCCACCATAAATCTGTCAGTCAGCCATGCAGGGGATGTGGTGAGCCAATCAGGTAAAGAGGGCGTGGCCAACGCGGAGGTGGGTGTGGCTTAGGGTAGCCACCTCATCTCCATTATGCTTAGGACAAATGGGTTTGCCAGGATACCTTACAAGCAGGAAAGTCCTGGGCAAAACAGATGAGTAGGTCACTCTCAGTGGCTCATTATAATAACCATCCTTTGAGGTGGTCTGGCAGGCAGAGGCCTGCACCTGGCGTGCAGCTCAGCCGAAATGACTTGCCCCAGGTCCCAAAGCTCTGGAGCCAGGACCCTCAGACCTCCTGGAATTCACGATAGGTGGTCTAACCCCATCCACCTCCTCCCGCCTGTCACCTCCCATCTCCTTGCTATACATGTTTCTATACTTTCGGGGTCTCACACCTTCCTTGTTCTCATTGAGACTGATTCTCTCAGGAAAGGATGAGCTATCAGTTATTAAAACCTTAGGAATAATTTAGGTGAGTGAGCCAGCCGCCTTTCGGTTTTTGCATCTGAAGCTTCGTTTTAAGAGTGGAAAGCATAGCTTTTATTTTCTTGGTGGGGGAGATATTTGTGCAATTAGGTGTCAGGCCCAGGAAAGAAAGGCCGGGACTCACGCGGAGCAGCAACATCTATTCCTGCAAAGCTTTTTGCCTCAGGAGAGCCAGAAGAAACTCGGGGGTGTCCTCTCACCCACGAGGGGAACCCAGGGCCCCGGGCTGCCCTGGCCAGCCTTTGTCTTGCCTCCCTTGAGAATGATGAAATCTCGCCTTTTGAGCCATGAATATTGTTTTGAAAAAAATGAAATGCTCGAAGAGTCCCTATAGTCCCCAAACCTCATTTTAAAGGGATTATAGCAGCTGGCCCGTAAATCCTGTTTCTTATGGCGGGGAGCTTAGAGCAGGGCTCAAGCAGGGTCTGGGGTGGGCATGAGGGAGGCGCAGGCTCTCCCCACCATGGTGCCTGGGACTGGGCTCCCTGCTCCACTGGGAGAAATGAGAGGGGCAGGACTAGGCCCTGGACTTGGAGCGGGGACCAAGGTTCTAGTTCCCCCATTGCCACCAATTCACGTTGATGTGGGGGCTCCTCCATGATCCGCCTTCCCCTTCCCCCTCACCTCCCCCCGCCTCACCGGTGAGCCTCTCTCTCCTGAGTGACAAGGATTTGAAAATAAAGAAAAGTTTGTTGGGGGATAGATGAATGTCCATGAGATTTTCTAAAAACTAATTTTTAAGAAATGAGGCTAATTTGGGAAGGAATCGGGGAAGAGATTTGACCCCTGCTAAGTGGGACAAGGGGAGGGACAGGTGGGGGAGGAGGGCTTTTGGTAAATTTCACTGGCAATTCAGTTAAGGTCGACCAGCCATCATAGAGTTTTGGGGTCAGATGAGCAGTTCTTTGGCACAAGTGCCTATGCAGACACAGAACTGGAAGCCCACTCCTAATTGCCTGGTGTTTCTAGAATGTCCAAACAGGTCCAGGCTGGCGATGGTCCGAGTGTGAGGGAACAAATCGCTAGTGATAGGTGTGATGATTTGGGGTGCAACACAGGTGAATTAAGGACATTTTGATATGTTAACTGAATTGGGTCTTAGGAGACAACAACTCCTGCATTCAAACCTGCAGTTTTGAGGATAGTATTGCTTAGGACAAGACCCCAAAGGATATTTATGTTAATAAACTATGCGTCGATTCAGGGGGAATGTTAATTGATACTAACTATGAGGTCCATGGAAAAAGGCCAAGGGCAGGACTCTGGTGGACATCACCGAGCCCCACCTCAGAGGGCCCGGCTCTGCGTCCACTGCCCACCCCCTGTGTGCCAGGAGGTTAAAACTCTCTTCCTCAAATGCCCAGTGGTTATCTTTTTTTAAAAAAATATATTTTATTGATTTTTTACAGAGAGGAAGGGAGAGGGACAGAGAGTTAGAAACATCGATCAGCTGCCTCCTGCACACCTCCCACTAAGGATGTGTCCGCAACCCAGGTACATGCCCTTGACTGGAATCGAACCTTTCAATCCCCAGGCTGACGCTCTACCCACCGAGCCAAACTGGTTAGGGCCCCAGTGGTTATCTTAAGAGGAGTCGGGAGAGCTGGGGAAGAATTGAGAAGAGTGAGCCAAGAAAACGAGTCGATGCGGTGAGAGTGCTGAACTGATTGGACTGGAATGAGTTTTAAATCAGATCTAATAAAACTTCGCTTTCCTCTCTCCCTTTCTCACTCCCTCCTTCCGCTCTGCCCTCTGTCCTCCTCCCCCTTGGATGTAGGCTCCCAAGGGACGTTAGCATGATCTTAGAGAAATAATCTACATGTTCTTGGCCACCTTGATCCACCTGATAGAGTAGTGCTACTGGACGACCCTGACACACACACACACACACATAACATTCCTCATATTAAAATATGTTTTTGGTCAATAACATCCCATGGCCCTTTCTTGGACAGTCACAGTACTACATGTGCAAATTTAAGGTTCTGAGAAGGCCTGCACTTAAAAAGAATGCACTTGACTGTGAGCACTTCTCAACTGCATTTGATTCTGGTACGTTACCTCCTTGCACACGTCTGTCAACATCTAGAGAACTGGTTCCTGAAAAACCCGTGTTGGGAACTGATGGACTGGAAGCTGGGGAAAGGGTTTCATCCTCACAGTTTATGTCCTGATGGTCCATAAACCCCGGGAGACTCCTGGCTCCCAGGCCAGACTCTCCTGGGTGGGCAGGCGGACTGGCTCTTCACGGGAGACTTCCAGCCAAGATCTGCCCCCAACGCCTCCCTGGCTCCACTAGGGAGAAGTCACAGTGACCTGGCAGCCGTGGGTGGGGTTTTCAGAGTTCCCAGTTTCCAAACGATGCCTCCCCACTGCTCCAGCCTCCTATTGGGATTAGCAAGAGGACACCAACAGCAACAAAAATACAAAACACCAAACAACAAAGACCTTGCACTGAACAATATCCCAAGCCACATCAGAGGAGCCCTTTCTCTGCTGGCTTTGTGCCTGTGCAGAGCCAGGATGTCTGGGTACAGCTCCCAGCTCCACCCCATGGTCAAGGCCAATGCACCCTCTGGGGACCTTGGTTTCCTCAACTCTTCCCTCTTTCTGGGCCACCCTCCTTGGGTGGTGTGAGTGAGTGGGAGGTCAGGGCAGGCCCCACGGTAGAATCTCAGCCCAGAAGTGTTTGGAAGCTCTTTATGTAAATATTTAAAATTCTGAACAACCTGAATACTGTATTAATCACAATTCATAACTGGTCAACTGCTCAGCATTTTGACGGTTTACAAAGCATTTGTATAGAGGCCTGGTGCATGAAATTCGTGCACGGGAGGGTGTCTGTCCCTCAACCCAGCCTGCATCCTCTCACAATCTGGGGGGATGTCTGACTGTCAGGACCCCTGGCGGTGCTGCCCGGGCCTCGGCTTTGTCAGGAAGGATGTCCAGAATGACATCCAGAAGATGTCCTGTCTATCTGGTCTACCCTTTTATTTGTATAGATTCCTAAGAAGAGCCCAGGATGTTAATAGTACTTCTCCAGCCCTAACCAGTTTGGCTCAGTGGATAGAGCATCGGCTTGGGGACTGAAAGGTCCCAGGTTCGATACCAGTCAAGGGCATGTATGTTGGTTGTGGGCACATCCCTAGTGGGGGGTGTGCAGGAGACAACTGATCGATGTTTCTCTCTCATCGATGTTTCTAACTCTGTCCCTCTCCCTTCCTCTCTGAAAAATCAATAAAATATATTAAAAAAAAATAGTACTTCTCCACAGCATCGATGTGGAAACAGAGGCACAGAAAGGGTCAGAAGCTTACCCAAGGCCACACAGCCAACGAGTAGCAGAACCGGGACTTGAAACTAAGTCTCCTGATTTTAAACTGGGTGTCGTCATAGAGCAGAAGACATGGTCCATAACCGTGAGAGTTTTTAGTCCTGCTTAGGACATGTGGCTTCTTCCATTCCATTTTCTGTTGTTTGGTTTTTTGAATGTGTGTGAAGAAATGAATCTCGATGAGCATTGTAGACACTATCCCACTCAGGAGATCTGCATTTAGAGAAAGGAGACTTTCTGTGGGCTGGGTGATTAGGGAGGCTTCCTGGAGGAGACAGACCCAGAGCTAGGCCTTGAAGGACAATACACAAAACACAAGAAAAATGTCTAATGTATCTGTCACTTACACTATAGTGTAAAATTCACTTGGTACCTCATCACTCAATGCAGGATGATAGCAAAGCTCTTTTACTCATTCATTCAAGACAACATTTTGAGCCATTACTGTGTGGCAACGCTAGGCAGGTGCATATTTCCCTGGAATATGGCCCTTAGGATCAGGATATGCCTCTAACTTTAAGGGAAAGGAGGCAGGGATCCTCCGGGAGGTAATGGAGCAGGAGCTGAACCCAGCTCTCAGCTTAAGCTCTTAACCCACTTCTATCAAAGCGGCTGTCCTGCCCTCCTGGGAGCAGTGTCCGGAACTCAGGCAAGGCTGAGCACTGCTGGGCTCGGGATTTTGGTGGGAGGGTTATGAAGTCCAGGGACCATGAATTTGAGCCTTGGGATGCAGAAGGCTGGAGTTTGAGCAAGAGGGAAGTGATGGCTAGGAGCCTGGTCTACCGAAAAGGCAGAAGAAGAAAGAGTTCTAGAGTAGGGATTAGTGAAACCAGAGGAGGTCAAGGGGTCAAGGAGGTCAAGAGTGCAAGCGGTGTAGCAGGATCCAGGCAGGCTGAGCGTGTGGGCGCCGGGGAAAGAGCTACAAGGGTCCTTGGTCAGGTTGGACAATTAGCAAGCGAGTTGTGTTTCTACTTACATTTTTAATCTCAACCTGTTCGTTAGTGAATGAAATAGTGATAGTAGGTGAGAAATTGCTTTGAAAAGTGGAACAGGTTTGTGATGGAGCGTGACACACGAGATCCTCACCAAGGGTTTTAGCTCCTCTCTCTGCTGTTTATCGGTATGTGTGCAGATAGGGCACCGGTGCCCGAGTGTCTGTTTTTTGCTTCCTGCAGGGACTCTTGAAAGCAGGGCCACCTACTGTTTGCTCGCTGCCTGGCTGATCTCCCATGTGACCTCTGCAGCTCAGATGTCTCCTCAGGGCTCTACCTCCGTGGCCACCTCTCTAGTCCACCTGGACAGCACCCCAGGGGGTCTCCCCTCTCCTCTCCAAGTTCAATCCAGCCCCTCCCCTTGCTCTCTGACACAGCACAGGCACTGGCCCTTCTGTTCCTTAAACATGCCGACCTTGGCCTCGCCCCCGAGCCTTTGCCCGTGCTGTTCCCTCTGTCTGGGATGCTTTCTGTAGACCCTCATGTGCTGACACATTTCACTTTCAGCGTAACCTTTATTTCAGAAGGCTGTGCGAGAAGCGATTTGTTAAAAAACGGAATCTTTTTTTCCATTAGAAACCACGTAAATTCGATGAATCCGTTCCAGACCCCCAAATGATTCCTTATTTTTAAAAATTGTTATTTTATTTTTTTAAATATATTTTATTGATTTTTTACAGAGAGGAAGGGAGAAGGATAGAGAGTAAGAAACATCAATGAGAGAGAAACATCGATCAGCTGCCTCCTGCACACCCCCCACGGGGAATGTGCCCGCAACCAATGTACACACCCTTGACCAGAATCGAACCTGGGACCTTTCAGTCCCCAGGCCGACGCTCTATCCACTGATTAGGGCTGATTCCCTATTTTAACCTTTCTTGTATATAGTACATGTGTAATGTACTGTTGAATCTATAAATACTTTTTTTTTCTTAAATGTGTTGAACCATCCCCTACTCGCCATGAGTGAATCACTTTCAGCACTCGGTCCAGGGCTATCTTTCAGGCCAGAATGCAGCATCTTTACGTGTTCATATATCTTGCCTCCGAAATGCTGTCACAGGCCAACTGCTTTTTGTTTATATTTTATTATTATTTTTTAAAATATTTTATTGATTTTTTACAGAGAGGAAGGGAGAGGGATAGAGAGTTAGAAAAATGGATCAGCTGCCTCCTGCACACCTCCTACTGGGGATGTGCCTGCAACCAAGGTACATGCCCTTGACCAGAATCGAACCTGGGACCTTTCAATCCGCAGGCCGACACTCTATCCACTGAGCCAAACCAATCAGGGCTTGTTTATCTAAACCAACAACAGTTTTTCTACCTCTCCCATTGCCTGTGATCAGTGTGTTTTTATTTTCCACTACTTAGCAAGGTTAACACTTCCCATCTTCCAGCTATTTTTGACCTTTGGTGTCCTCTCCTCTTCCTTCCTCGTTGCCCTTGCTGTTTGCCAGGCATCTTAGGAAGGAGAGGAGATAAACTCACACATTTAAGTGCATGCTCTCTTTGTCCTACTTTTGGCAGCTCCCCTGCTACTGGGCTTTGGGAAGGCGGGGAACTTGTCAGTTTGTGGCTTTGTCTCCGTCCAAAGGTGTAGAGCAAATCCTGGACCTAAAATTGATGCAGGAGGGGTCATCTGGGGCTGTGTGAGAGGTTTAGGAGGCCCCATCGTACTTAAAGCCCTATCTCTTTCATTGAGTTTCTCTTATTCACGCTCCTCATGTTTACTGAGTACCTCCTATGTGCTTGTGCTGGGAAGATAGCAATCGGCAGATGTAGCCCCTGTCTTCATGGAGTTAGTCTAAAGCGTGAATGTCATAATCAAGAATAAGATGAGCATTTAGGAAGAACACCAGACCTTACTATCTAGGGGACTGAAAAGTAATGGTTTAGGTGGTACCTGTTGGCCAGTAGAGGTGAACTATCCTGTTGGGGAGGAGCCTGGCTGGAGAGTGGAGTGTCCTGTGCAGAGGGGAGAGCATATATAAAGCCGAGTGTATTAGTTAGTTGCTGCTGCATAACAAATAACCCCCCAAAGTTAGTGGCTTAAAACAGCCACACTTATGACCTCACGGTTTCTGTGGGTCAGAAATCTGGATGTGATTTAGTGTTCTGGCTTAGGGTTTCTCACAGGCTGCAATGAAGGTGTCAGCGGGGCTGGCAGTCATCGTAAGGCTCAACTGGGAATGATCTCCTTCTGAGCTCGGTCACCTGGGTTTTTGCAGGATTCAGTTTCTCCAAGGCTGAGGGTCTCAGTTTTTCCCCAGGTTGACCCAGTGGGTTCTTACTGTGTAGGTCTCTCCATAGAGCAGCTCACAACATAGCAGGTGACTTCATCTGAGCAAGAAGGTGAGAGGACAAGACAGCAGCCACAGCTTGTCATGACCTTGGAAGTGACACTCATCGCATCTGCTGGTCAGAAGTTATCAGAAGGGAATCCCTGGGTCCAGCCCACTCTCAAGGGGAGGGGATTCCACAAGACCACGAGTCCCAGAAGGTGGTGACCCCTGATTTCTGGGAGCCACTTTAGAAGCTCCTCCTGCCCATAGCATGTGAGCCTGGAGTGTATGTTTGGAGTGTATATATCTGGCAGAGCTGCAACCAGGAATGTGAGGGGGAGAGTGGTGAATGAGGGCCTGGAGTATTAGAAAGTGGTCACTGGAGGTTTTTTAGCAAGTGTCATAGCTTGAGCTGTCATAACAAAATAGCACAGATCAGGTGTCTTAAACACTGACATTTACATCTCATAGTCCTGGAGGCTGGAAGTCCAAGGTCAATGTGCAGGCAGATTTAGTTCCTGGTGAGGGCTCTCTTCCTGCTTTGCAATTGACTGCCTCTTCCCTGTGTCCTTACATGGCTGAGGGAGCGAGAGATGGACAGAGAGAGAGAGAGAGAGAGAGAGAGAGAGAGAGAGAGAATCACTCAGGTATCTTTTCTCATAAGGGCACTAATCACAGCATGAGGGTCCCACCCTCATGAACTCATCTAAATGGAATTACCTCCCAAAGGCCCCATCTTAAAAAACTATTACTTTGGGGAAGCATATAAACTTGGGGAACCACAATTCAGTCCACAGAAACATGATCATGATCAGATAATAGTTTTTGGAAAATCAGTTGGGCTGCTTTGAGAGATGTAGAGGAACCAGACTATAAGACAGTGATAAGTTAGAATGAGGAGAAATGGATAAAGGAGACCAAGAAGGGCAGTCAGTGTGGTCAGGGGACACCTGAGGCCAAGTAGAGAAAGTGTTTTGAGACAGTGGGAGCACAGGTCTGGCCCACCAGTCCACCTGCCAAAGGTCTGTCGGTAAAGGCATCCATGACTCAAAAACTCTGAAAAGCAATTGGTTGGTCCCAACCCCCTCATTATAGCCAAGGACACTGTGGCCCAGAGCAGTGATTTCTGTGGAAAGCAGCACCATATGGTGCTGACAGGCCAAAGGTTACATGTTCCAGGTCCTGTTGAGTGAGTGAATTTGAGTTCTGCCTACCCTCAGCATGTGATGGAAAGTTCACGAATCTGCGTGTGTGTGTGTGTGTGTGTGTGTGAGAGAGAGAGAGAGAGAGAGAGAGAGAGAGAGAGAGAGAGAGAAATGCCTCTTTTCAAGAACATGAGCTGATGTGGTTCTGACAGAGCCATGGGCAACCTCCTTCAGTGGGGGCTCAAGGGGAAACGGAGCCTGACAGAGGACCAGCCTTGGAGATATTAATTGTTCTCCTTTCGAGGCTCTTGGCCACAACTCCCTGTGCCCAGCCCAGATTAAAGCCCCATGTTGCTGCAATCCTGGGCCTCCAGTGAAGAGATTTCCAACAATGCAAAACCAGTAATGAAGCAATCCCCATGGAAGGCGTAGGTCTCCTCCCCGGACCCCCCTCCAGGGTCTTGGCTTTGAAATCTCATCCAATAGGGGGTGGGGGAGGGACTGTGAGTCTGACTATCTGGAAGCCCCCCTCCATGGGGCTGGTGTTCCAGGACCAGCCAAGGCAGGGGAGGGGGGAGGAGGGTGGGGCGTGCTCCCTGGGTGGGGCTCAGCCCCTCCCTCACCTCCTGCTCTGGGGCTGTGCCATCACGAGCCTCACTTTTTTGGTGGAGTTCATCTGTTCCAAGTGTCAGATCCCGCCATGGGAACCTCGCTGGTTGGGACCACCTTGCCAGATTGCACAAGCATTTACCACACACAGGCAGGCGGGAGCAGCGGGGGATCTGGGCCTCCTTTTCTGCAGAAGGAGCTGGAGGAGGAGCTGCTGTCACTTTGTTGTGCCTGAGCTTGGCGGGAGGCCAAGGCGACACTTCAGGGACCCCTTCCCACACTCACTCGGCCCACCCAGCCTTGCCTTGGAGCTGCCAGGCTGCTGGGCGTTAGAATGAGCCACGGAAAAATGCACCCCCACCCCCTGGAGATGCCCCACCTCTGAGTTATGAAGAAATAATGGAGGGGCGTCTCCATGGAAGGCCAGACACTAAAACAGATATGCCCTGACCCTGTCCTCTCAGCCCCTGGGGAACCTGGGCAGGACAAGGGCAGAAGCCAAGCAGTGTGGGGAGGCCGAGTGACCCATCTCCTCATGACCTTCACAGCCAACAGTGAGTAGGAGAGCCCATGAGGAAGAGTCTATAGCAAATCTTCTGAGGCTCATGTTTGATGCCTCAGAAAAGGGGCTCATCCTTTTTGCCCACCTAGTCCATAGGGCAAGTGGCCTTCTGGTCAAGGGACCAGCTGAATCTATTGTCCCAGAGTAGTTTTCCTGGCAAAGGACCATGGAAGGTTCTGAACCTTCTGAAAACTGCTCCATAAATTCTCAGGTGGTTTGAGGGGAAAGGAATGAAAATTTGTTCACTATGAATGAAGCATGTTATATTCAGCATCACATTACTCCTTCAAGAGCTCTGAGATAAGGACCCCTGTCATTGTCATTTTGTAAGTGAGGATGCTGAGCACAGGGACACTGAGGAAGATCCTCCAGGTTGCTCTGACGTTGAGTGCAGAGCTGGGACTGAGCCCAGGGCCATCTGCGTGTATGGTCCGTGCTCGGCTCTCTTCTCTTTGAGTACCAGGCTCCCAGAACAGGAGCCTCAGGAGTTCTGGATCCTGCTCATCTCTGAGTACCCCAGTCCCCTGTGAAATATAGAGGAGGGGTCCCTTGGTGAGAAAGAGACATAAGTTCTGCCTCCCCGTCCTGCCAATTCCAAGGTGGTGACTTGGATTACAGACTGCTGCAGCGAGGCGATGGAGCTGACTGCGGTCTCCGGAATCCTGCCTGCCTCTGGAAGGGCCTCTCTGCTGCCCGCTACAGTTTCTGTTGGGACAGTTCAGAAAGCCTCCAGGTTTCAAAATATGCAGAGTCCCAAGGTGCAGCCTCTCTGCAGACTTACCTCCAACAGACACATACCCTACCCACCCTTTTAGGCTCCTTGTTAGCTTCCTGATCTTGGGCAAGTGACTTCATCTCTCTTAACTTCAGTTTCTTCACCTGTAAAATGGGCATCATACCAGCACCTGATTCTCAGGACTGCCCGGAGGTTACATGTGATGATGTGTCATTTTCCTTTTGTTTCATCTTTGCCCCAAATCAAGCCTGTCACTATCATTTTCCAGACACTGTCATCCTTTTTTTGCGGGGGAGGGGGGTGTAGGACATGGAGCCTCTAACTACTATTCCAGAACCATAGCCCAGGCCAGACTCATCATAGGCTAACACCCAATATAGAAGTTTGGAGGCATTCCTTATTTTCTTTGCCCAGCATCATTTTCTGCATACCCCCCCTTTTATATGATAACTAGAGGCCCGATGCACGAAGATTCGTGCAAGAATAGGCCTTCCTTCCCCTGGCTGCCAGCACCGGCTTCCCTCTGGTACCTGGGACCCTGGCCTTTGCCCTAGCTGCCACCTCCTGCCTTCACACCAGACGGGAGCCACCTCCCATCTTCACTCCAGGCCGGGGCCACCTCCTGCCCACTCTGGTCAGCTCCATGGCTGCTGCCCAGAGGCTGGCCCTCGGCAGCCAGCTGGGGCTTGCAGGAGGCCTGGCTTCCTTTGTTGCTGGGTCAACGAAGGAAGGCAAGCGTCCCGCCTGCTCCGGCTGGCTCTGTGGCTCTGGCCAGTACTGCCATCTTTGTGGCTATGGGTGCCATAATCTTTGTTGTGGAGTGACAGTTAATTTGCATATTACCCTTTTATTAGTATAGATGGGGTTCAGATTTTTCTCTGGAGAGCCATTGGTCCATGAGATTCAGATAGACCAGACTTTGTCTGGTTCCAAGACTGGGTAGGTGATCATCAGGTCTGCCCAATCAGAACAATGCATTCTCTGGCCAAGTGACAGGTTCAGGATGGTCATGTGATCCAATCTGGGCCAATGAGACTGTGACTTCTGCAGGATTTGTCCACCCTCTTTCCTTGGGTTGCTAAACTGGTGGAATATAAATGTGAAGGAGATGACAGTTAGCTTAGACTTTGTTTGGGGAGAACCTGGGCAAAGCTGAAGCTGTTTGCCTTTTTCTCAAGAGGAACTCAGATAAAGTAAATGTACAAAATTCCTATATTCCCTTCACCAGGCCTTCCCTGATGTTAACATCTTACAAAACCATAGAGCAGTGAACCCAATGAAGTTAACCTTGGTCTAACAGTAGAAGCTAAATTGTAGACTTTATTTGGATTTTACTGGTTTTCCCACTAATGTCCTTTTCTATTTCAGAATTGAATGTAGGATGCCACATTGCATTTAGTTGTCATGTCCCCTTGGCCCCTTTTAATCTGTGACAGCAACTCTCTGGTTCACTTATTTTGACAACTGCATATTTCCCTCCATGAATTCACCAGGCTGATCCACCCATCAGTGAGCATTTGGGTTGTTTATGGGGTTTTGCCGTCATGACCAGTGCTGCTAATGAAACGACTCACACATGTCCTGTTGTGCAGTTACCAAGGATTTATCTGGGATCAACATACCCAGGAGTTAAACACTCTGGATTATAGGTTTAAATGTTGACTATTCTGGATCATAGGTTTAAATGTTCAACTTTAGGAGATAATGCCAGAGCGACTACACCAACCTACACATCTACCATCAACATGAGTAGTTCGTGACTTCTTCCCTATTTAGTCACATTTAAGGTTTGCCCATTGACTTGGTCAAAGTGGGCTTGGTTGCCCTCAGAGCATACACTGTCCTCTCCCCCTCAGGACCATGGGAGAAGCTGTCTCCCAGTGGCATGCCTCTCCTTGCTAGCTCTCCACTTGGTCCCATCCTTTGCTCTTCAAATACCTGGGAGGTCTTCCTCCACCACCACCTCAATCTCTTCAACCCTCCATATGCCATCTAACACATTGTTTTTTCTTTTTGACCATAGTGTTGTCTCTATGAGGTCCATGAACACATCCCTGTTCCCCATCCCTGTTCCCCAGCCGGGCACAGTGCCTGGGACCCAATCGATGTGCAACACGTGTCTGTTAAATGAATGAATGAGTGGAGCTTGTCTGTAAAAGATGCTTCCTATTGAGACGCACTCTGGCCTCACAGCCAGTAAAAGTAAAAGCTTCATCTGGTTTCCAAATCCCAGCCTCCTGTTTTCACCAGCAGTAATTTGATGCAAACCCTGCCAGAGAAGGGCAGACCATTTGGGATGCATAAAGCAAAATAGAATCATGTGCAAGATCTTTGGGGTGGGCTGTGCTGCTCATCCCAAGTCTGGGGAGCCATGGGGAGCTACGGGGAGCACAGGGAGCACGAGGGCATGAAACAAAGCTGGAGGAGGAGCAGGGTAGCGAGAGAGAGGAGGTGAGAAAGAAAAGCATTTGCCTCCTTGTTTGCCTCTGTTTTCTCGATTTGAGAAATGGGGGGAGGGTGGAAGGTGGGGGTTGCAGGCCCTGCAGATGGTCTAGGGATTCCTCTATCCAGTAGGAACTTCTCTGGTGGTGGGTGGTCTCTTAGACAGCCCCACTGATGGGTGGGCTTGGATGCTGGCTTTTCATGACTGGAGGGCTGCTGAGGGTCTGGGAGAATTTGGGGGTTCCATCAGGGTTGTTTGCTGATCTTTTAGGAAAAAATAATACTATTGTACTGTTTGTTTTCTCTGATTGTACATAAAAAACACATGCATTGTAGAAAAGCTGCAAAAGTAACAAGTAAAATCATAAGCTGCCTCCCATTACCCAGAGACCTCACTGGGTCCTGCTGCCAGAGTTCCTTCTCCTTCCTTGTTCACTCAGGCTGGAGAGTAGAGTGGTTAAGATCATGTGCTTTGCAGACTGACAGCCATAAATGCAAATCCTGACTTTGACTCTTGCTAGCTGCATGACTAAAGGCAAATTTCTTAACTCCTCCGAGTGTATGTGTCAGTCTATAAAACAGAACATGGGCCCACCAGTAGGGCCTGCCTCTTAGAAAGGCTGTGAGGAAGCTGTGATACATACAAAGCCCCTGGTCCATGGTAAGCACTGAATCAATGTCAGCCATTGCAGTGTCAATCAAACTCATTCAGTCATTCAACAAGCATTCATTGAGCACTTATTGTGTGTCAAGCACTGTTTGAGGGGCTAGGATACAGAGGTGAACAGATCAAAACATGTTACTTGCCCTGGGGGGGGGACATTAAGCCTCTTTGGGGTGAGGGTGGGAGGCAAACACAGTCCAAATAAGATGGTAATGAATTTATGGAATGAATATGCTAATAGCTGTGTGTTATGATGAGCCTTATAAGCATAAAGAGCAGGACACTCTGAGGTTACATTTTAACACGGGCCTGCAGGACAATAAGATGCGGTGAGGTGTGTGGGGTCGGGGAGGGGGATTTTGGCAGGAAGTGAGAAGACTCTGCTAGAATGAGGTTTGGGTGTGTCGTTGCTGACAGCCAGCCTTGAGGGTGAATGGAGCTGAGCAAGGGGACAGGTGAGCAGCATAAGGTGTTGCCTGAGGAGTGGTGAGTCAGTGTACGCAGGGTATTGTCAGTGTCCTTGCAGATTTTGAATACAATTCACATACAACAGAATAAAATGATAAACACATGTGTCTAAACAATCCTGTTTTCCCACCATTTCATGCCCTGCTCTTCACTTACTTAGCTTGGAACCTAACTCCCCTAAAAAGGGCACGTAAGCATCATTTTAAGTTACAGTGCAGAGCTCCAGCGTACGGGTGAATGTATAATAATTCATTTAATCAGCGCATCCTCCATTGTTGGAGGTTTGGCCTATTTCCTTCCAGTGGGAGCCAGCGACTGCTCTTTATGCTCCTGGCAGCTTTCCACGGGCACAAACCCCGAGGCCATCCCACCAAGGCACAGGCCCCGTTGGACAAAGGGAGGGCAGAGAGGGCTACCTCCCTGCGCAGGCAGGCTGGGCCAGGCTGCCCTCTGATGTCATGGAAAGTTGGCCGGCAGCTGCTGGATCTCACCGGAGCTGGCTGAGCAGGCTGGCATCCACCCCCTTGACCACAGCTTGGAGCCCAAACGTTCCAACAGGACATCAAGGGCCCAGGCAGGGCCTTCTGGGGCCTCGTTGCTCCATATTCTGCCTTCTTATTTCATCCCTTTGTTTTGTCTCCGAAGCCACCGTCCCGTCCCCCAACAGTAGTCCCCCATGGGATGGGAGTACTGGGAGGGGTCTCTGGCCTGGTACTAATCATTTCCAAATGCCACTTGCGACCAGGCACGTCAGGGGCAGACACTGGGTCTTCTCCCACCGCCTTAAGATTCATCATGCAGAGAGCACATTGCAGGGGCAGGGGCCCAGGCATGAGGGGAGGGTGTCCTGGAGGGATGACTCTTTAGGACAAGACCCTAAAAGAAGGGGCTGACATGGCAGCTGCTGTGGGCCGGTGGGAGGGCTCCTCGCCAGAAGAACGGTCAGGGTTGCTCACATTTATGTTCTCTTTCCGCTCTGAGGACCATCCTGGGGATGTGGAACCAAAGGGGCCTCTGTGTGCGACACGAAGTAAGAGCTTGATGAAGGTTTGTGTGAATGAAAGGACGAAATGACCCCTGGGCTCCGAGTCACAGGCCGGCTGAGCACAGTGGCACTTGGAGATCACCTGCTTCCTTGTTCCTGATCGCTCACGGCCCTGAGTTCTTTTTTCCTGAAACTTATTCCTGTCCACATGCACTCAGAGCTTTTAATGTGACTTGGAGGAATCCCAGACCCCTAGAGGCTTCCCATGGGTTGTCTAACCCTCTCTTTTTACACCTGGTGGAACAGGTGCTCAGAGAGGTCCGGGGACCTGCCCACGTCCCCAGGAAGTGGTGGCCACGCTCCTCTCATCCTCCTTTTCACCCAGAGCTTGGAACCCTGCTCAGCTGTCATCTGGCTCCTCCATCCACCTGCTGCGAGATCAAGATACCTGAGCTCTCTGGACCTCAGTTTCCCTCTCTGTAAACGGGGATAAGCCGGACGCATGCCCAGGCCTGTGTTTGTGCTGAGCAAGTGGGAGCGAGGGTGGAACGCGCAGAGTCCCCGTGTCATGGTGTCTGTCCCCTGGGGCCTGAGCACCTCCACCACGTCAGCCAAGTTCCCAGGTTTGGGTCGAGGTGCCACAGGCAGGCCATGCGGCTTTGGGCTTTCGGCTGCTGCTTTGCTGCGCAGGATGGGGGCTAGTTCAGTTCTCTTCCGGGTGCAGAAGAAAATCCCGTCTTTCCGAAAGATACTCTTTTACCATCTGGAGGAGCCATTTCCCCAGATCAGCAGGCCACAAGGTCAGCAGCGGGGCAGGGTTTTGACCATCCCGTTAGCTGGGGATGGGTGGGAGTGGGCAGGAGGGAGCATGGCCAAGGGTCTGCTCTAGCAACCGACAAGGACTAAGTGACCTTGACTTTCAACTGCAGCATAAGGGCGTTGCATGAGGGACAGTGTCATTGTGGTAATGAAGTGGGCAGGAGAAGCTTTGGAGCTTCCTGCGGGAGAATGAAATGTAAGATTAGGTCTAGAACGTGGGTCCTCATACCTCCATGCCTGGGCTCCTGTTTCTTAGAGTCTCTTCTGTTCCGACTCCAAGCTTCCTGGGGGCAGGAATCATGCCTGAATTGCCCTTTTGATCCTGCTCAGGGTCTGGCACATAGTAGGTACTCAATAAATATTTGTGGAATAAATACACCAACTGGGTTGTAGCAGCTTACACCCTGCTGGCCCTGGCCCCGCCCGAGATCCCGGTTAGCGAGGGGACAGAAGCAGCCCCAAATGCAGGTGGCACCCACCAGTGTTCATGCAGCCACTACCCTGCCCCCGACCCTTTGACATGCCTGCTGGTATTGGGTGCATGGAGGCATCCGCTGGGCCACTGAGCACTTTCCTATCTGTGAAGCCCCGCAGAGTCCCCAGGGAGTCGGGCATTGTCCTGCCCAGAAAGTTTCCACGTGGGTCATTAATAATAGCGCATTTTATTAACGGAAAGCGGGCTTCAAAGAACTGTGGGTTTATGGGAAGAGACTTGGATGGAAGTCATTATTCCTGCTGCCCATCTCGGCGCTCATTCTCTGTCTCCTCTGTCTTCCGTTCAGCCCATGTTTGATCTCCGGCTTGTGCTTTCTTCTGCCGGCTTGGGGTCCGGGGGGAACGGGCTATTGTGTCCATCGTGGGAGGGGTAGGAAACCTTTTAAACTTGCCTCTGGTTTTGGAGGACCAGCGGGCATGGAGGGACGGGCCTGGGGATGTGAAATGGAGGCAGGGGTGGTGAGGATGCAACGGGACGTTCTCCCAGGCCAGGGGCGCTGGTGTGCATGAGCCTCCTTGAGAAAGGTGAGAGCCTTTTTGCTGCACCATCTCAAATAGGTATTATGATAACCACAGCGGCTCACTGTGTGCCAGGCCTGTGCTGGGCAGGGGCGGTGCCTTATTTCACCTTCACAATAACTGTCCCCATTTTGCAGATGAGGAGACAGAGGCTTCAATAACCTGTCACTTCTCCACAGCCACAGAGCTGACACCCACTCCACCATGTGACCTGGGCCATGATGGCTCACCTTTCTGAATTTCCCCCCTCATGTGTGAGATGCAAGGGCTCAACTAACTGCATCTGGTTCCCGGTATGAGTCGCGTGCACTTTCATGTAAGTTTCGTCTGGTTGCAGCAGGGCAAGGCCAGGCAGGATACTCAGCATCGTTGCTTTGGCAACACAGCCCCTGGTCTCAAGGGCAATACATGGAAGGGAATTCTTCAGGAGCTGCCTCTCCATAGCAGTCTGACGGTATAGCTGTGGCTTGAGGATGAGCTATAGTCATCAGGAATCACCTGTCAATGTGGCTGTTGGGGAAGGCCATCTGTAAAGGTAGCCAAGTGCAGCCCCCTGGAGGAGGATGGGGCTTTGTGTGTAAGCCAGAAACCAAGGACCCAGCCGTGAAGAGAGAGGGGAGGGAGACAGAGACAGATGAGAGAACATGAGAAATAGAAATATCAAGAGAAAGATAGG
>PVJC01031373.1:0-20638 GCA_004026665.1 Murina feae | reverse complement strand
AGTGGTGGTGGGAGCTGAGTCATATGAAGGCAGCAGAGTCCAGGCCTGTTTTTTTTTTTTATCTCAACCTCTTGGGAAGTACCTTGTAGTTTTTTTCTGAGTGTACTGAAAGTCACCAGAAGACAGAACTGTAGCCTACTGTGGCAAGCCCCTGGCCAAGGAAATGCCACGACCATTGAAAATGGTTTTTGCCCAGGCACGTTTCCCTTGATGGGCTAAGTGAAGGCATGAGACTAGTTTTAAGTATCTTTAAGTTTGTGTGTATTTAACAAGGAAAGCATTGCCTGGGCCGGGGGTGGGGATAGGTGAGTGGATAAAAACCATCGTGTGTTCTGGAACTCCGAGAAGATGATTAACACCCACAGAGTGAGATTATGACCCATTGTAAGTTCCCAAGTTTCCTTTGGTTGTGTGAGTGCCTGGGGAGAGATGAGGTGTTGTGTTTTTGTAATTTGTTTCTCTCATTGGTCCGGTTACTAGTGTTTCACAGTCTGTCAAACCATATGGATGAATGGAGTTAGCATCGTAAAACTGTCAGCAAAGGAAGGTTTTTGAAGCCTGTGATTTGCATCAGAGTTTTAAAAGCAGTGGTTGGGAGGTGCTGGGGGTGGGGGTGGGGAGGGGCAGACTGTTTAGAATTTCTAGGTAGAGTGTTTGTGAATCGTCCTGTGTGGGGGATTAGGCTCAGAGCTTCTAATAATGGCGTTGGAAGAGCTGACCTTGAGTCCTCCACCACCCAAGCCTCAGTTCTGAGCCTGGGGAACAATGATGGCACAAACTAATCCTTCTTTTGCCACCCTCTCCACCATCCCTGAACCCAGAAACTGAGCTCATCTCAGACTGCTGTGAAATGGATGAGGTGTGTTCGTTGTTGTTACTTTGAAAATCTGCTGTTTTTATTAATTGTAGTTGGAAGCTCCACCAGAAAAGGTTTTCCAGTCCCCAGACTTTCACCTGCCATCAGTGCGACCCTGTCTCACACTCTGACCCTCTTCCACATAATAACTGCAAAAACCAGCCGTTTCTGACCAATGGCTGCTAGTCTTTTGCAGTTTTATTTATTTATTTAGTTTAGTTTAGTTTAGTTTAGTTTTGGTTAATCCTCACCTGAGGATATTTTCCCACTGATTTTTAGGGAGAGTGGAAGAGAGAGAGAAACTTCGATGTGAGAGAAACACATTGATTGGTTGCCTTCTCCTCGTGCCCCGACCAGAGCTGGCCCAGGCCGGGGAGGAGCCTGCAACCAACCAAGGTAGGTGCCCTTGACTGGAATTGAACCCGGGACCCTTTGGTCCACAGGCTGATGCTTTATCCATTGAGCCAAACCGGCTAGGCTAGGGCTATTTGCAGTTATGATGATTTCAGAGTAATGGAGGAGAGAAAGCTCTGGGAGAGAAGGCCTTGAGTCCTGCTCCAAGCCCTACCAGCATCTAGCTGTGTGGTCTTATACACAGAACTTCTCTGAGAATATCCTCGTCTTTCAGTTGAAGGTTATGCACCTTCATTGCCCAAATTCCTTTCAGGTCAAAAACTTTGTGCTCTTACTATGGTCAGTTAGGACAGGGAGAGGACAGTCAGGGGCCAGAGTTCAAATGCTTCGTTGTTTTAAAAGTGGTTAGAGCGTCGGCCCCTGGACTGGAGGGTCATAGGTTCAATTCCTGGTCGAGGGCACATACCTCAATTTACCTCAGTGGGTGAGGACTAAAAGTGTGGCTCTAAAGCAGCGGTTCTCAACCCGTGGGCCTCGACCCCTTTGGCAGTGGAACGACCCTTTCACAGGGGTCGCCTAAGACCATCCTGCATATCAGATATTTACATTACGATTCATAACAGTAGTCACGTCACAGTTATGAAGTAGCAACGAAAACAATTGTGTGGTTGGGTGACAACATGAAGAACTGTATTTAAAGGGCCAGAAGGCTGAGAACCACTGACTTTGTGGAAAAACCTGGAGTGGGGAGGAGGTAAGTGTGTAGAATCTGGTGTAACTATCCACATTAATTAGAGTCTAGAGTGTTGTTAGGATGGGGGTTCCTCTGTAATTTCAACTTCTCTGGTCCAGTCTTGCCACACTGTGCTACCACCTGGAGTTCTAGTCGAGATGGAACTTGCTCTCCCTTCTCAGGGCCTAAGGCTGAGGACCAGGTGGTGGTCCATTTAGGACATGGGCTTTTCTTCTGCTTTTCTCTCTTGAACACTTTCCTTCTCATTATCACCCCAACCAGAGAATAGAAAGAGGAAAGAGAAGTGGGAAGACTAACTGGCTTATTTCGCTTTATATAAGCACTCAGATAAAGTTTTGGTTGTGAAATTACTGAGAATATCTGCCTTTTCCTCACTCGTTTCTTTAAATGTGGGGAGGGAGAAGGGAACCAAGCAAAAGTTTTCCCCCAGAATTTCACTTATCCACATCTCCCCGGATCTGCCCTCACCTCACCATGGCACCCACCCCAAGTAACGTGGAAATAAAGTGCTAACTTTACTTCTATTTGGGCAGCCTCAGATACCTGGCTATTCCATAGGCTCAGGTAGGTATACATGTACTGGTGTGTCACTGAGCTCTCTCTAGTGTACCCTGAGGAAATGGAGGTGCCCAGCAGGCCCATCACTGAGACTGGCTGTCCCTTGGTGGGTATTGGCAGTGTCTTGATTGGAATTCACTGCCTCTCCTTCAGTGCTATATCTCCAGAACATCCCAGATTCCTCTGGAGTCACTGCTAGGCTTGCCTTTGGTTGCAACCTCCCTTGGCGATTTTCTTTACGCCTAAAAAAGGAAGAGGGGGTTGCTAACCCATCACAGAACTCACAGAAGCCTAAATTGTAAGACTTAGGCAACAGCAGACAGAGGTAGCTTTTCTTTTCTTTTTTTAAAAACATATTTTTATTGATTTCAGAGAGGAAGGGAGAGAGAGAGATAGAAACATCAATGATGAGAGAGAATCATTGATTGCTGCCTTCTATTGATTGCTGATCCCCCTATTAGGGATCAGGGCCGCAACCCAGGCATGTGCCCTTAACCAGAATCAAACCGGGGACCCCTCAGTCTGCAGGCTGATGCTCTATACCCTGAGCCAATTTGGCTAGGGCCAGAGGTAGTTTCTTAATTTTTGTGGTGATTGTGGTAGAATATATATGATATATAATTTAATATTGATAACATGTAAATGTACCATTTTAACCATTTTAGGTGTATAATTCAGCGGCACGAAGTACATTCATAATGTTGTGCAGCCTGTGATACTGTGCATTTCCAAAACTTTATTTTATCAATTCCAAATAGCCCCTCCCACCTTGTGGTCCCTGGTAACCACCATTCCATTTTCTGTATTTATGGATTTGCCTATTCTAAGCATCTCATATAAGCAGAATCATACAATATTTGCCCTTTTGTGACTGGTTGATTTCACTTACATAGTGGTGTCAAAGTTCATCTATGTTATAGAATGTGTCAGGATTCTCTTCCTTTTTATGGCTGAATGTATATATCTATGCTTACTCATTCATCCAACGATGGACATGGGTTATTTTCACCTTTTGACTATCGTGAATAATGTAGCTATGAACATGAGTAGATAAGTAGCTTTCAATTCTTTTGGGTATATGCCTAGATCCCCTTCATTTTTAGACTCTTTAGAATGTACAGGCAACCCCACATTATAAACATAAAGAAAAATACTATTCTAAAACTCAACTAATTTATTCCCCCATCCCTGTAGGAATATCATTATGTGGGGGTAGAAGGCCCTAGAAACCCAGAGACTCACTCCTCTCATCCCCAGCCACAAAGATTGCCTTCCCTTTGTCCCCCTTTCTTCCCTAAGGGCAGAGACTCTGAGGGTCAGGGTTTGGTTTGGGGGAGCCTCTAGGAGCTGAGTGAGTCTTGGGGTGAAGGTCTCCTAGGCAGAGAGGTTTCATCTGGTGACAGGGAGTTGAGGGAGCACCTGGAATGACAGGACAGCTTGAAAGTCTAGAGTTGGTAAGTCAGGCCTGTCTTTTTATACAGTGAAAATGGCTTCCGTCTCCTTTCTTCTCCCTTCCCCTACAACCAGCCTTGCTTACCCACCCAGGGGCCCGAGTGAAATAATGGACGAGAAAACATTTCAGAAGGTGTAAAGAACAAATGGGAGGTGTTACTAGAACTGCAGTTTCCTGTAACCGACTGGGAGTCAACAATACCTCATATACGAAACGTTATTTTAATATGTTAAAACTCAAATAAGTGAAAGGAATCTGCTATTACACATCGTGTGCAGGCATTGTTTCTCAGGAAATGCAAAGCCTTACTCATCCAGCTGTGTGTGAATAGGCCTGGGATTGCGCTGGGATTTTCCCATTGTCTGGGCTTGAAATAGGTGAGAATATGAGCTCAAGGGAAGCCCTGGTTTCATTTCCCATTGTCTGCCCTGAGCCGAGACCACCTTCAAATCAGGGGAAACAGAGCCGGAGGGCACAGGCAGCCCTTTCCTGGAACTTGGGCTGGATCTCCATCCAGACTCCTCCTTCTATCAAGAGGACGCCAGGAAGAGGGAAGGGCTGAGGAGCTGGAATCTGCTAGTGGGCAAGGAGGGGATGCTCGGACATAGGAGACCAACGACAAGAATGGATTCTTTATGCAGAGAATGTGGAGAGCATGGCGGCGGTGGTGGTGGTGGTGGTGGTGGTGGTGGTGGGGTCCCATCTCAGAATTACACTTAGATCTTGGTTGCTAGCCTTGGAAATACTTCAGATTCAAGCTTGCTGCAAAGCGACAATATTCTTTTACTTTGTAAAGCGAATTAAGTGAAGATGTCATTCGGACTCCCATTCTCCTCAACTAACAACTCTTTTTTAAAAATATAAAAATGTGTTTTTATTGATTTCAGAGAGGAAGGGAGAGGGAGAGAGGGACAGAAACATCAACGATGAGAGAGAATTACTGATTGGCTGCTTCCTTCGAGCCTCCCACTGGGGATCCAGCCCCCAGCATGTGCCTTAACCGGAATCGAACTGGGGGCCCTTCAGTCTGCAGGCCCATACTCTAGCCACTGAACCAAACCAGTTAGGCTCAACCAGCACCTCTTTACTCATCTTTGCTTACTGCCCGTTGAGCTCTAGGAGAATCGTCCCACCTCTTTTGGACCGTTGTCATCCTGTCCTGTCCAGCACTGATTGCCGGCCTGCCCCGCAGAACCAAGCAGGAGGCAGCCTTTCTCCCTGCTGGGAGCGTCCTCGCCGAGGAAGGCTTCCGGTGTGTCTGATTCTCCTCCCAGACCTTTGCTCTTTGGCAGGGCAGAGTGAGTGCCTGCACACCAGGCTTCTAGGGAAACCACTGTCACTTGGGGTGGGAGAGGGGTTGGGGAAGGGAGGCAGTGTGGTGCTGGGCTGGGGGAGGGCAGGGCGGATGGGGTAGTGGGAGTGGAGAGAATATATTCTCTCCTGCTAATTATTTTCCCTGAGGACTTAGCCAATGCAGAACCATCTATTATCGTGGGAGCGCTCTATGGTGGTTCTGCTATGTGATGAATGCTAAGTGGAAACAAGCAAGAAAAATTAACAGGCGGCTGCTTCTGTCCACCTAATTAAAATGCATATCCAAATGCATAATTCCTTATGTTTCCCCATGCACACACTCCCCTTCCAGTCCCACTCCCATGGAGGAGAAAAAACCCTTTCCCCCAGCCATTTCTCTTGATTATATTTCCATCAAGGAAGAACGAGAGAGGGTTCCCTTAGACCAGACAAGTGCTGTTCTCGTAACATTTCTAAAATTGCTGGGTTTTTATTTAGGCTGAGCCCGAAATTCTAAACTGTTTTGTTTTGTTTAAAATAAAAAAAATGAAAACTTTATCTGATTGCAAAAAAAGGGGGAGGAGGAAGGGAATAAAGAAAGAAAGGGGGGAAAATAGAAAGCAAGAAGGAAAAAAAAAAAAGTTCCCGCCATTTCTGCTGACCTGTTAGTTTTGTGTTCAAAGTCTGGCTTGGATCAGCAATGAGAATTTTGAAGGTCTTTCCCGTCTCTGCCTCTCCGTTTCTTCTCTGGACGTTGCACTATATCCTCCAGCCCCCAGAACAGACAGAGCCCAGGGTTTTGTAGAGGATTGGAGAAGATGCAGCTTACCTGTGCCCCTCAGGTGGGGAGAGAGGAAAAGAGCCCCCAAGCCTCTGAACTGGGGAAGAGATCAGAGACGCAGGCTTCATGGTCCCAAGTATGTTTTGAATCAAACAAACATTACCTCTTCATCCTTACCTCCCTCCCTCTTTGTTCATTGATTATTTTTGCCCCCTAAGAAAAACAACTTTATTTGGTGTCATAAAATATTTAATAAAACTGGAAACTTAAGTCACTGTTTTCAATTCAACGTCACTGCCATCTCTGTGGCAGCCCTTCCGCTCTCCAAGGCCCCCCCCCCCCACCCCCTCAAAAGCCCCTTGACTGCCCTCCACAGCCGCCCCAGCTGTTGATTTATCTGGGCCGGCTGGCTCAGCAGTGCATGGAGATTGCTTTTAATTAACTCTCTTCATTTTTCCCAATCTTCAGGGAGCAGCAGCCCTTTAATGATTTTAATATTTTATCTGGATTTATATCGCCTTATTTGTTGTTGTTTGACTTCTGCATTTGTTCTTCCTGCCTCTCTTCCAGACTGATATATTTATTTGCCCCTTCCCCTGGCCCCAGGACCTTTCTGGAGAAGAGATGATGGGTTCTGAAGAAGGCCCCGCCTTCCCAAGCGTTCTGCCTTCTGCATGGGGAGAGGTGATTAGAATATTTGTTTTAGGATCCCAGTCTCACCTCATTCAGCTGAAGGAGTTCCTAAGCTTTTCATTAAAAAAAAAAAAAAAAAATTCTGAATTTTAGCCCAGCCAGTGTGGCTCAGTGTTTGAGTATCGACCTATGAACCAGGAGGTCACGGTTCCATTCTGGTCAGGGCACATGCCCAGGTTGCAGGTTCAATTCCCAGTGTGGGGGGGTGTAGGAGGCAGCCGATCAATGATTCTCTCTTATCATTGCTGTTTCTCTCTCTCTCTGAAACCAATAAAGATATATTTTTTAAAATATGAATTTTAGAAAGTGAGGTCTCTGCCTCTTTTGTTTGCTGTCTCTGTTAGGGAGTGAGCTGCCCTGGAGACCTGGTTAAAACTGCTTCCTGGGTTCCCCGTTAGCTGTGGTTTGAGGTCTGTCATCTTGCCAATACTCCCTGCACCCCCCCCCCCCACACATACACACATACAAGTTCCATGGAACTGCTGCAGGTTGATGACTTTAGGGCAGGGCTGGATGTCGGTGCAGTCAAGCCTTTGTGCACTTTACGCATCTTTAGATGTGGCTGCCATCCACTCAGCAACTGCTTGAAAAGTAGTTGTATCTACAGCCTAAAAGAAGCACCAATTGCCTTCTATACTCAAGGCTGCCCTCTGGTCCCTGTCCCTGGTCCCTGTGCCTACTCCCCAGTGTGGGAAAACATACCACCATCATCCCCACACCTTCTCAGCTCCCTCAGCCATCCTTTTGGCTGCAAAGTCTGCTCCTTCCCCCAACACTCCCAGAGAGGCCTGGCAGGCAGACCCGCGTGGGGGCTGGTGTTCACAACCAGCTTGTCCACAAAGTGCCCCTTTGGCCTCTCAGTTTGGTGATGTGTCTTTAGGGTCACCTGTTGCTAGGCAACTGCCAACTAAAGTTTGAGCCTGATCTGAGATTGCAGTGAATTGCCCTGGTGACTTGTGTCCACATTCAGGGACTTGGCCTTGCGATCCTGGCCCTGGGAACTGGAGGGTGAGAAGACCTTCTCCATGTGCCTTTATGGAGAGAGGTGTTGGTTTTTCAAGACTAGCTTAGCTCCTGGCACACAGGACACACAAATGTTTTGGTGATGAAAATGGCGATTTCTCCCCAAATCCTTGCACTCACCCCTTTAGTTCTGAAAAGCAATGATGTGTCTGGTACTAAGCTCTATGTGGATAAAGATGGGAAACCGTGGCCTCTACACCACAGTTGTGTTCAGGTTACCAGGTGTCCTTCTGAATGTGTCTTCTTCACTTTTCCTTGGCTAGTGCAGGCCCCTTTGAGAATCCTATGAAAGTTTTGGACCAGCTCTCCAGAGAAAATGCACATAGGTGTGAACATCTGCATATGGTTTTATGGGGGTCGCAGCCCATCAGTGGATGCCCTAGAGGCCCATGGGCTCCAGGTTAAGAAGCTCAGAATGAGAGACGTGAGTAAACTGGTTACCCTGAAAGCCTACTTTGGTGTCCCTGCTCAGACAGCGGGAGACCCTCACACCTCCACTTGCTGGACATCTGCCTGCTCATCTTCCAGATGCTTCAAAACCTCCTCTGTCTCAGTGAGGCCCTTGCCGAACCTTGGGCCATACTGGCCTCAACTCCCTTGTCCCCATTGTCCCAGCATAGTCTTCTCTCTTGGCCACTGAAATACTTAACTCTGGTTAGTTAGAATGTAAGGCCCTGGAAGGCTGGGACAGTGGCTGCCTGTACCTGCTTAATCTTAGGATCTAGCATAAGCATGAGTTTAGTAAATATGTGTGATATTACTGAGCAAATGAAGCCAGCAGACAGAAACACAGCTCTTCCCGCCTAATTTGTTTCTAGCCCTTTAGAGTTTCTCCTCCTCTCCTTTGACTTCAGGAGTTTGGAAAAGGCTGCAGAATTCCTTCTGCCAAATTCTTTAGTTTCAGACACAGGCACAAGCTTGGCCTTACCTGCCTGAGCATGTTCGGCTGTGATGAATGTCAGCATCTCTTACTCTGGCCCCTAGTTTGTTTGTCACTTCATCCTTGCAGATCTGAACACCATGGCTTTCCTTCCTTTGGTCTTGGGAAGGCAAGGCAAGTCTTTCTGCTTTTTTCTTTTTCAGGGACTAAGTAGCTGAGAGCTTGTGAATAGCCGCCTTGATAAATTGACCCCATTTTTATTGAGTGCATACCATGGCCTGTATCAGATTACCTTTAGCCTTATTTGTACCTTAACGGACTTTTATGAGTTTTAAGATGGAGGAGACCAGAGGTGAGAATACTATAATGATTTAACCCATGGCTGGGGTCTGGTGAGAATCTACTATGTATCCTACTGAGTTTTGGAGGTAACTATAACCCAGTCACAATGCCTTTCATAGTACCAATGCCTAGATAGACATAATCCTTCCTGTGACTCAGTGTCCCAACCATGTTCAATGCAGATAAATTCACTTGATGATGAAACAAGAAAGGATGTCCCAGGGATTATGTGAAAGTCTTTGGTTCTCATATCGAGAGAAAAATATCTATCATTGTAACATTGCTATGACCTCTACCCACTTTTCCACCCTGTTGGGGCTATTTGGAAGAGGCCTGGTTCTGTGTCAGGAGGAAGGTGAAGATGGAGGTTGAGATGGGCTTCCCAAGTCAAGTTTTAATTCAGATCCTAGTCCCCTAGCTAGCCTTCAATGCAGAAAGCCAGAGAAAATGCTGATGGTGCACGAAATATGGGCTGTAGTAGCAGAATTGTACAAAGACGTTTGTCAACTCAGAAAGGTCATACTGCACTAGGACTTATTCTTTTTAAAAAAAGATTTTAAAATTGAATTTTTAGAGAGAAAGGAAAGGACAGGAAAAGAGAGAGAGAGAGAAAACATCAATGAGAGAGAGAGAGAGAGAGAGAGAGAGAGAGAGAGAGAGAGAGAAAACATCAATTTAGAAGCCAAATATGCATCAGTTGGTTGCCTCCCTGCAAACCCCCTAACAGGCATGGAACCCACAACCCTGGGCATATACCCTGACCAGGAATTGAACTGGTAACCCTTCCATGCACAGGACAACACCCAACCAAGTGAGCCACACCGGCCAGGGTAGCACTTACCTTGAAGGTACTCCCCCTCAGCTCTTGTATGTAGCCCTGCAGTACAGAGGGCGCACACAGGGCCGTCCGGTTCCTGGTGCTCATTTCCTTTCTGGGCAGCCATCCCAGTATAACAGATACTTATACATATTCTGTCCTCATTTTATCTAATTACACACATCTCTGGGGGATAGGGAACAGGTTTGGATCATTCAGTTTTAGGTCAGTTATGCACAGGGTAGTGAGATGAACACTGATCTGTAGAGTTCTGTGAAAGGTGGAAGGTTTCCACAGTTCCCTGATCCCAAGCACACCAGGAGGCATGGTGTGCCTTCTCAGGGGCCGGAGATTCCACTCCGCATGGGGGTGGTGTGGGGGTGGGGAGGGATGGAGTTTGGCTGGTTCAAGTGTCTGAATGTAGGAACCTCTGAGACTGAGTTAGCTCTTAACTCTCCTTGGGGAAATCAGATTATTTTATTATTTGATGACGTGTCCAAGTGAGAGGGCCCAGTAATACCGGTCTCTCCTCTGGTGATCATTTTTTCTTATCCGTTACCTGCCTGGAATGTGTTCGGGTTCCCGAGAAGTACAGAACAAAAGACGTTCTGATCGATGGAACAACCTTTATTATTGCCCAGTGTTGCCTGGAGTTCCTGTCTCCTTTGTGACCCAGATGAGCTGGTCTGGACAATGTCAAAGCGCTGCCATGTCCCCACTTTTCTCCAAGACCCAGTGCAGGCAGCCCTGGGCAGTCCAGCTTCCTGGCATGTCTCCTCCAGGCTCTATTGTAGCTTTTCAAATCCCCAGGAAGGAAAAGCCCGCCAGTTACTCTTTCATTTTCCTGTGCTTTTTGCTTCTTATTTTATTTCTTGGCTCAGACCAAAGCCTCCCCGACATTCTCTGAGTCCTCAGAGGAGAATAATCCACTTAGTGCCTCACATCAAGGTTTATACCTCCAGCCTAGGCTTCCTTGTGACCTCGGTCCCTTCATCCATACCCCACAGACATCCTTCTCCTCCCCTCACCCACACCCCGCAGCACACCTTGATTAAAAAGCACTGAAGGGACACAGAGGGAGAGAAGAATACTCCGCTTTGTCCCCAGGAAGGAGCACTCAATCTTATGAATGTGGGAGTGTGGAGAGAGGAAGGAGAAAAGGGCAAAGCTTGTGCGCAGCAAATGGGCGAGAAGAGGCCGCGAGAGAAGAGCAAGAGAAGAAGCGGGGTGTGTGAGGTTACAAGGTGGGGAATAACCGCTCCCTCAGTGAGCAGTCCAGCCCTGACAGGGTCTGTGAGATAGACGGAAAGCGGGTCCCATGGTTTGGGATATCAGCGAAGGTTTCGGGAAGGAGGCCGCTCTGAGCTGATGGTGGGAATCTGGTCAGGCTCGGAGGAGCAATGGAGGGTAAGGACGGGGAAGTCCAGGTGTGAAAGACTTGGGAAGCATTTGAGTCATTCCCAAGAGAATCCCCCTCTTTCCTGGGGAAGGAAAGCCAGGTGGGTGGGAACGTGTGGAGGACAGCAAGAGGATCTGGGGAGGGGGTGGATTGGGGAGGGGGTGTCTGTGAACAGAAGGTAAAAATGGGAGAATAGCCTGGGGCCAAGTTGGTCTGAGTGGAGCCAATTCCTAGGAAGTGTTTGAATGCCAAGGAGGCCAAACGGGAGGCCCTGAGGGAGGCTGAGCTGGCAGCCTGTGTCCCTGCAGGGAGGCTTGTCTACCTTTCGAGGCGTCCTGTCACTCATTTCTGTTTGAACTGAAACCAGGGCACCTCCCAGAGGGTTTGGGGACAGGGGGACACACTGGGGCCTGTGCTGGTATGAACCACCAGTCCTGTCAGGTGCAGGACAGCCCTGCCCAGTGCATACGCACGTTTGCTAAGTAGGGCAGGGTTGTGGGGTAATCCTAAATGGTGGACCTAAAAATGCCTTTCTCCTTTACCCCAGCTCGGTGGCTCAGTGATTGAGTGTAGACCTAGGAATCAGGAGGTCACCGGTTGATTCCCAGTCAGGGCATATGCCCCGGGTTGCAGGAGGCAGCCAATCAGTGATTCGCATCATTGATGTTTCTCTTTCTCTCTCCTTCTCCCTTTCTCTCTGAAATCAATCAAGATATATTTAAAAACAAAAGGATAAGACTGTGTTTTCCCTTTTCAATGCTTTAAACGATGCCACCACCACCACCACCACCCATAAATGGTGTAAATAAAAATACAAATCCAGTCCAGGGAGGAAAACAAATGCTGATCCTCACAGTGCAATCAAACCTGGTGTCCTGAAAATTAGTGTCCTGGTTCAAAACCGGGGAGTAAGGCCGCAGGTCTCTAAGCCGGCGCTTCCTCTTGCGGAATTGGTTGCTCCGAAGGTAGCGCTTCCCCACTCCCACCCAGGCACACAGGCACCCCTGTTACCCATTTAAGCTTTCCACCTACATGTTGCCTATTCTTCCTGCAGGAAGGCCGAGGGCCCTGGGAGCTTCCCTCCAGCTCTCCCTTGGAGCCTTGCACTCTTTGAAAACTCACTTTGTCCCAGTGAGTGTGGCAAGTAGTAGCTGTGTGGCTGATCGCCTGGTGTTGGGAAGTCTGGGTTAAATTCAGGGCCAATGACTGCGGTCAGGATTGCTAATTCCTCTGCACTTCAGAGTTTCCTCATCTGTGGAGTGGGATGATATTTTCTTCCTTTAGAGGGTTGTTGGAAGAATTAAATAAGTTAATATGTGTGCTTAGTTAATAAAGTGCTTAGAAGAGTTGGCACATATTACCCTAATAGATGCTCGCAACGACCCTGTTCTTCCCTCTGCAAAATGCAGACATACTAGCTGATATTTTTCTCACATTGGCATTTTAAGAAAAATGAGATAAGTAGGAGCAGCTCTGATTTTCTTAGAAGAAAGAGGTCCTAGAGTTCTATGACGATATTAAAAATTTTTTTTTTCCTCTTAGAATGAATGTGCTAGAAGAGACTTTGAGAAAGATTTGTCTATGGGATGCTTTGCCTAGCACTTCAGACTATTGCTTGCTACTTAATCAGTGCTGACATTGGGTCCTTCTGAGAAAGAGCCAGAATTCACAGATGCAGAAACACAACATGTGGAGGTGGGCTGAGTTTGTGTCGTGACTGGACTGGCTCACACTTCATTCCCTGTCGCCTTTTCCCAGGAGGAGGCGGGTGCTTCCTGCCGGGATAAGGACTGCCCTCTGCGCAGCCAGGAAAGGGCTTGGGAGTCCTTCAGACCAAGGTGGGTGGGGGTGGAGAGTTGGTCGATACACACGCCATCATCAGGGTGCACACCTTCTTCTTTTTCTTGGTGTAGGTAACCTATGTATTTACTTATTAATATAGTTTTATTGATTTCAGGAAGGAAGGGAGAGGGAGTGAGAGATAGAAGCATTAACGATGAGAGAGAATCATGGATCAGCTGCTTTCTGTGTGTCACACACCGGGGATCAAGCTCTCAACCCAGGCATGGGCCCTGACCTGGAATCGAATCATGACCTCCTGGTTCATAGGTCAATGCTCAACCACTGAGCAATGCTGGCCAGGGAGGGTGGACATCTTGTTCCTCTGCAGCCCTTCTGTCCTGACAAGTGTGTGTGTGTGTGTATGTGTGTGTATGTGTGTATACACCTTCCCAGCACACGCGTTTGGTAGGCAGTAACCTGTGCTTGACAAGCTGGCATTCCAAACTCCAGATCTTCCAAACACCAGACTTATATGTTATTTCTAACTGTCCACACTTTTTCCATGTGGTATAATTGATGGGACTCCATAGCCTAGTCAGAGAACCTAAACTTTGGCTTGTTTTGCATCCCTTGAATGGGCATATCTCTGACCAAGCAGAAAATGCCCTGTTTTCTGAATTGATTGTTTTAAATCTTTCCTCCCTCCTCCCCCACTCATCTCTGGGGAAAAGAAGCAAACACAAAGATAACCTGAGCTCGGCTGTTTCTGTGGCTGCAGATAGGGGGGAGGAAGATCATTTCTGTCTGTGACCTTCTCCTCCCCCCTCTCTCTGAGTCCTGATAGTGAGGGACAAAGCTACGTTTTCAGAGAGATAACAGGGAGGGCATTGAGGAGGTTGGCACACAATCTTTTCTGGCCCTCTTTCTCAGCCCCCACATTCCCCAAGGGGTGAGTCACATTCTCATTGTTCTCCGGGGACAGTCCTGGGCAGATGCTTTTATTTAAGAGAGATGAGATCTTATGGTTGTCCAGTGACCACCAACCTTGTGATAATCGAGAAGATTCTCAGTTGCCCGTGTCCAGGAGAAAGTCCTTTTCTTCATTCACGTCTCCCCGGGCCATGGATTACGTGGCCTTTATCTTATATTAGTTGAGCATGTACAATGGGCCAGCCACTGTGTGTACAATGGATGTACAATGGCCAGCAAAACCAGCATGCTCCCCGTTTTTGTGGAGCTTGTAGTCCAGTTGGGTAGAGAGACATTAACCATGCGAAAATACAAATGAAAGTTGCTTCTGTGTTACGCTGGAAAGTTCAGGAATGATAAAGTAGGTTAGAGCAAGGGGAGCTGTTATAGTCTGGTGTGTTGAGGGAATGTTTCTGTGAAGAGGTAACGTTTCATCCCAGGCCGAGAGAACAGCAGGTGCAAAAGCCTTGTGTCGTGTTGGAGGAGCCAAGGAAGGCTGTCGGGGCTGGAACACCAGAGAGAAACGGGAAGTGTGGCTCAGATATGGGGAGAGAGGCCAGGAGGGACCTGACACACAGGGCCTTGGTGGGTATTTTAAGGATCTTTACTTTCTCCCCAGAACCACGGAAGGATTTCAGTTAGGAAGTGACTTGATCCAATTCATGCTCTAAAAATGTCCCCCCCGTCTACAGGGAGATTTAGCAACGGGGCCTGGGAAGGATGAGATGCGTGAGCTCTGTGGAGGCTTTAACATTTAAAAAATAAAAACGAGATACGAGCCTGCCCAGGAAGGACGAGGCATTAGCGGCACAAGGCTGTGACCGTACAGCTTTCCTTCAATGGCGTCCCTCTTCCTGTTGTTTCCAGTCCCATTTGGAGGTTGAAAGACACTGACACCCCGCCCCCATCCTTGGGAGCTTTGGATCCTGGCGGAGAGATCGGTTTCCCTCCCAAGCAGAGCCTGAAATGGTTTGCCTCCCTCTGTTGTCCCCGTTGCTCACTCCAGCTATGCCCTTGAGCTTCTCAAGGTGTGGCTTGAGGTCTACCTGCATGGGGGCACCTGTGTGCCTGATGGACAGGTAGGTTCCTGGGTTTCTCGCTAGACCACTGCATCAGAATCTCGGGAGTGAGGTCGTGCAATCTGATCCTTCTGCCGGGGAAAGCCTGGGAACCACTGTTTGTCGAGCACTGCACAGGCACCTACAGATGTGATGGTGCTTTACATGTGTGTGTGGTAAACTAGGTGCCAAGTGCTTTCGAGGCACAGATGGTCTTCCTTGGGCCTCACGATAATGCATGCGAGGAGACGAATCCCTGGTTACTTCGGCGTCCTAGCTGACACAGTTGGAACATGATGGATTTGTTGGGAGGCGGGGCGCAGAGCCAGATGTCTGACTCCAAGCGCCCCGCTTTGCCTTTCCTTCTTCACACCTCTATTCTCCAGTGGACAAGGCTAAAAAGTATTGCATTCTTACAATTTCCAGATGTAGTTACTTAAAAAAAAAAAAGATTCAGTACCTTTTTGTGGGCTCGGGAGATCCATCTAGAGAGTGAGTATCCAGTTAGCACATGAATCATGTGGATTCATTGTAATTATTATGATAACTTTCTAGTATGGGAGATAGTAAGTCTACACAAAAGTAGACAGAATAGCGTAAGGACCCTCCATGTATTCATCACCCAACTTCAACAGAAGCGGGACGGGCATCTTTCCACTTGTTTGGAACTTGCCCTGTGACGCTTTCATTTCTATGTCCCTTGAATGAAATAGACCTGACAGGAGGAGAATGGGTGGGAGGGACAGAAGCTTTCCTCCCAGCGAATCAACAGAGGGAGAGAAAGCTCTTTTGACTCAATTTGTGCCTCCATAGTCCAGCTCATAGGCAGAGCCAGTGCTGGGGATGGTAGATCTAGGAAGTACCTTAGGGACCCCTGGTGGTCTCCCTCACTGACTAGACATGACAATAAAGGCCTGGCAAAGTCAGTGGATAGTCTTCCGTCCTCACACAGCTAATCAGAGCGGGGCCTGGAATCCAGGTTCTCCCTCACACACCGTGGAGAGGCTCTCGGCAGTTTTGCCCTTGGAGACAGAAGCCCTGTGAAAAGCTCTCCAGAGCCTCAATGGTTGAAGTGCCGACATTTGGCCACCTGAGCCTTTGCTTCCTCCTTGCGAAGATCCTTGGTGTGGCCTGGAGGTCTCCTGGTCTGGCTAGAGAAGAATCCACCTATTACATGAGTCCTGGTGGAAGTACAGTGGCCACATGCTCTCAGTGTTCCTTAGCTCTGCTTGCCCTGAAATTCTAGAGTCTCTCAGGCAAAATATGACAAATGAGTGAGCGCTGTAGATTTTCAGGTAAGGAAGAAATCAGTTTCACTAGCCTGCTTCATGACGGAGCTGGAGAGGGCTGAGATAGGTGGACAGAATTGGGGAGCTGAGGAGAAAGAAGCCTTCCCTTTAAGAGGGGAACCAATCTCTCAGCTCGGCATATCCATTAGGAATTATTTAACACCTGTAAGTGGCAGGCTCTGTACTGCACACTAAGAGGGATACCAAGAGGCTGAAGATACAATGTCTGCTCTTTAGGAACTTTCTGTCTAGTTGAGTGACAGGACATATGTTGAATATTCATATAATTGGAAAACGGTAAAGCTATAAGATGCCAGGTGACGTTTAAAAATTTTTAAAAAAAAAATATATTTTTATTCATTTTAGAGAGGAAGGGAAGAGGGAGAGAGAGGTAGAAACATCAATGATAAGAGAGAATCATTGATCAACTGCCTCCTGCATGCCCCTTACTGAGGATTGAACCTGCAACCTGGGCAAACGCCCTTGACTAGAATCGAACCCAGGGCCCTTCAGTCCACAGGCCAACACTCTATCTACTGAGCCAAACCAGGTAGGGCCCAAGTTGACTTTTAAGATAAGCCTAAGGAAGAGTGTAGTGGAGTCCAAGAAATGAATCACTAAACAGACGTAATACCAACATTGATGGCCACGTCCCCAATGTCTTCTGTGTGTGTGGCCGTGTGCTGGATGCTCAAAAAGTGTGTCATTACACAGCAGCTTTTCCAGGAGTAGTCACACTCGTTTCAGCCACCAGGTCCTCCTGAACACCTATATTCTGCTTGGCAGCCCTGTGCTATACGCTTTACACACATGAACTCATTTACCTCTCCTAGGAAGCAGGTATATTAACCATTTTAAGATGAGAAAACTCCAGAGTGTGTCCATTAGAATGAACGTGGGTTCAAAAAGGAACCGTGTGTGAATACCAGCCAGACTGGGCGGCTGGGAGAGATAAGCCCGGGTGGGTAATGAAGGACCTGACTATAGACACCTGTGTGAAAGCTCTGGCACTGATCCTGGAGGTGCTGGGGAATTATTTAAGGTATGGCAGGGTGGCTGGTGAGGGTGGTTAATTGGCAGAATAGCCTGAGTGGGGAGGCTGTGGCAGGAACACAGACTGGAGCCACTGGGGTCTCTGGGAGAGGGTGGCAGTGGGAATCTGCCTCGTCAAACCAAGTAATGAAAACCCTCACAGCCCATCAAACTTAATTAAAATCAAATAAACACTCCGGCAAACCACCTCATCCCAAGCAGGGTAGAGACTCCAGATCACTACTAGGGCATTTGTGCTGGTTTCAATATGGCTGCAGGGACATAAAGCTTCAGCGTTATATAATACTAGAGCCCCAACGCACGAGATTTGGGCAAGGGGCTCGGCCCTGGCAGCCCTTCGCAGCCTCGGCTGGCCCTCAGAGCCCCTCGCAGCCTTGGCTTCGGGACTGTGGTTCTGCTGTTGGGTCTCATTAGCATATTGACTCTTTATTATGTAGGATTTGTAAACTATGCACATGCTCTGTGCTTATGGGCTCCCTTCCACGTTATGGTTTCAGCCCTCAGCTAGGTCCTCGGTGCCCCATCATCATCTCTTTTCTCGCCCCCTTTTCCTTTCTTCTCAGGGCAGTTGTTTCAGTGTTTTGCCATTTACCTAAAAACCCTCCCCATCCTCTCACTCTCTGCAGATGATTTCACCCCAGACTTCAAGAAAATCGAAGCCATGAAACAAGTTATCTTCCCTGTCGTCCTGCCCTCCACCTCATCATGGCAAAAGGCACTTCTTCAGAGGGCTTCCCCTCCCCACCCCCATCTAATACTGTCCCTGCAAGATGCTCCCATTACCCAGGTGTATTTTTTCACAGCGCAGGTATAGCAGTCAGGTTTATCTTTATTTATTGTCTGTTCGCTTGCTTTTTGTCTGCCTTTCCCCTTGGAATGTAAGTTCCACGAAAGTACGGACTTGCCTGCCTTGGGCACTGCAGCACTCACAGTACCTAGCTCATAGTAAGCGCTTGGGATATGTCAGTCACTGAGAAATAGAAACGAATGAGTGAAGCCAACCTCAGAAAGACAAACATCACATGATCTCACTTATTTGTGGAAATCTAATGAAAAAAAGGAATTGACCAACAAAATATGACCCGAAGCATGGAGGCATGCAACAGGCTGACATACCTCGATGTGGGGTTGGAGGGATGAGAAGAGAAAACTCAAAAAACTGATATACTTATGCATACGTCATGGACATGGGCAATAGGGTTGGGGTTGGGGGCTGGGAGGAGGGAGGTAAGTGGAGGGGGGATTGGAGATGTCTGTAATACTATCAATAATAAAAATATATATTAAAAAAATTAATGAATTGCCATGGCTTTAGCCAGCACCCAGGATTCCCCTTTCCTCTCTCCTCCTGACTAATCTACTACCTAATCCACTCCACCTGGTTGTCCCCTATCAAACTTATATCCTAAATGGATTCTTCCCCTAAAGCTGCTTACTCTTCTCAGGATTCACTATCACGTAAGCAAAATCTCAGGGTCATCTTTGGCTCTCCTCTCTCCTCACCCCCACATACACTTAGTCCTGTTGACTTAACCGTGGCAATGTCTCCGGACTTTGTCCTCTCCTCCATTTATCTCTCATTCAAGCAACATGAGTGCTCAAGGGGACAATGGCAAGAGCTTCCTAACTGACTTCCCAACCTGTAGTCCCTCCCCAGGTCAGGCTATCCCTACCCACAGGGAGAGCTTTGCACAGTTTAGTTCTTTGTACTTTCAGTAGCTCCTACTTAATGTAGAATCCATCCATCCATCTATCCAGCCACCCTCCCATCCATCCACATCCCCATCCATCCATCCACCCACTATTTACTGAGTCCCAACCCTGCACAGCACTGTGTGAGGTGTTAGGCTACAAGGTAGTGCAATCTGTGCTTTCACATTAATTTTCCATCTTGTAGGTAGGGACATATAAACAACCAAAATCATTCAAGTATCACTCATCAAGCATTTATTAAGCCCCCACTAAGTGCCATGCACTATCAATGAAATAGAAATAGAGTCCCTGTCTTCACACAGCTCTCATTCTAGTGAAGGAGACCAACAGCAGACAAATACACATGCATAAATACTATGGAGAAAAATGGAGAGGTGAGGGGCACATGTGCGTACGTTTGCCCCTTGTGGAACATGTTCAAAGATGGCTTCACAGAGAAGGTGATGATTGAGCAGAGACCTGTAGGACAGGAGCGAGTGGCACTTGCAGATATCTGGGGGCCAATACCTGTGCCATGGCCCTGGGCTGGGAGTGAGCACTGGAGAGGGTGTGTAGGGCATGGCGGCTTACAGGGGAGGAAAAGCAATCTGTCCTACATGGAGGGACTAGGGAGCACTTCTCATGACCCCCATGCCTCTGCCTAATGAACCCGTGCAGTTTCCACTCACCTTTCAAAGTCTGAGCCTCTTCTAGGCAGAATCAGGTGCCCCTCTGGGGGTCCCATAGTTCTTTGTTCATGCTGGTGGAACAGCACAGTGACAGCTGGGAAGATGTCTGTGTCAGTCACTCCACCTGCCAGAGCACCTCCGGAGAAGGAACTGTATCCTAGATGTTTCTTTGTCTCCAGCATCTGGTACGATGTTGGTCACACAGTAGGTAGTTTAATGCACATTTGAAGCAAATTGTTGCAAAAAAAAATGCATATTTTTGTTACAGACCTCTATGTAGGTATGCAGGCAGATATACATGCCCTTTTCTCACACATCAGTTGCTTTTTTTTTTTTAAAGAGCCCCCCAGTTCCTAATGAAGCACAGGGTCATGAAGTTAATTTGTGACTCTGGTGCCAGCCTCGCTGAGCTGACTCATGGCTTGGGAAGGGCTTTTTAAACATGTGTTCCTCATCCATGTGCTAATTTCTCTTCCCTTTCTCAGGCATCCTCTCTTCCCCTCAAACTTGTGGGTGGTGACAGCCTTCAGGTCCAGTGGCACCTGTACCGCCTCCTCCTCTGAGCAGATGTTTTCCAGCTTTGGGCCTGAGGGGAAGGGAGGTGGGCCCTGACTTGGGGAGGGTGACAGAGAGTAAAAATGAAATAACATTCCCTTCCCTCTTGAAAATCTCTAGAGCGTATTTGTTTGTTTGAGAAAGGCCTGAAATGACATATAGGCGATGAACTGAATCATATGTCTAAGGGAATTTCATGATCCTCCCCCACTACCTTCCCTCCCGCCACCAGGATAGAGAGAGAAGAATATTTCCAGGTGTTCTGGAATTAATTTGTTAATTCACTAAATATTTATTGAGCACCTAGGTATTCTGGATGCTGGACATAAAGCAGTGAAAAAAATGGGT
>PVJC01031372.1:0-20575 GCA_004026665.1 Murina feae | reverse complement strand
TGTCTTGATATACGATTAATACACAAGAAATCCAATATGTTATGTACAGTTGACTACATACAGATAAAATTAAAAATAGATCATAAAACTAAAAATAACTAAAATACACATACTCTTCAGAGATATGTACAGATACAATAAAACAATATAAACAGAAAAACAAAAGACATGTGATTAAGAAAAATGATTATCTGGGTAGTGAAGGCAGGGAGAAGGGTTGAGGAGAGATTATATAATTAAATATAGGTAATGGCCAAGGACCCATCTTTGTTTTAAAAATTAAACAAAAGAATATAATGGGTTCAAATCCTTCCTACATTATTTTTTTAATATATTTTATTGATTTTTTTTACAGAGAGGAAAGGAGGGATAGAGTTAGAAACATCAATGAGAGAGAAACATTGATCAGCTGCCTCCTACACACTCCCCACTGGGAATGTGCCCACAACCAAGGTACATGCCCTTGACTGGAATCAAACCTAGGACCCTTGAGTTCGCAGGCCAACACTCTATCCACTGAGCCAAACCAGTTAGGGCTCCTTCCTACATTATTGAAAAAAAACCCCACAAAAACAGCTAACCAAATAAATAAATAATAGAGGGCCACACACATGGAATAATGAGTATATCATGAACCAATGATTATATAATTTTATACACCTAAAGTTAAACACACACACACTCCTCAAAGGTCAATTTTCACTTATTTAGGGAAGGAGTGAAGAAACAGAAAAGATATAAACCTAGAACTAATAAGGAGCTGTTTGAGTATAACACAAAAAGGGAAGCAAAGTCTATATTGATAAAAAAAAGTTGGAAAAGAAATTGGTTATAAGATTTTATCAATAGTTTAGAAATAAAATGAATCTCAATCTTTACCTCTCATTTACGTTTTGGGGGACACTATTAGAGAATGCTGTCTTGTAAATAAATGAAGTAAGCCAAGAAAAAAGAAGACAAAGAATGCAAGAAATATAGAATCCAACACAGAAGAGAAAGGCATTCCCTAGATGATTGTTCAAATTGGAAGACAGACTGCTCTAGGAGGTATGCATCTTGGAAGAAATGAACAGATCACCTTTTGTATTTAACCACAGAAAAACAAAATAAAACTTGCCCATATGTATAATATACATATGGCTTCGGTATCTTTAATATATGTACACATTTGCTTATTTTGCATATAAAACAAAACAATGTTATATATATAAATGTTTGTTATATATAAAGAGTTGTTGCCCTGGTGTGGTTGGCTCAGTAGACAGAGCGTGGGCTTATGAAGGGTCCCGGATTCAATTCCAGTCAAGAGCACATGCCCTGGTTGCACGCTCAATCCCTAGCAGGGGGCATGCAGGAGGCAGCCAATCAATGATTCTCTCTCATCATTGATGTTTCTATCTCTCTCTCCCTCTCCCTTCCTCTCTGAAATCAATCTATATAAATAAAAATGTAAATGTTTTTTTGTTTAAAATCTCAAATCTCTGAAAGTTCTTCACTGATTGCTTTGAAATTTTGACACAATGTTGCATTCGAATAGACACACATTTTTATATACCTACATTATATAGATGTCACACCTGTGACAGGTAAAAACATGCTTTTTTTGAAAAAACAGGTAAAGACCTGGCCGGTTTGGCTCAGTGGATAAAGCGTCAGCCTGCGGACTCCAGGGTCCCAGGTTCAATTCCAGTCAAGGGCATGTACCTTGGTTGCGGGCACATCCCCAATTGGGAGTGTGCAGGGGGCAGCTGTTCGATGTTTCTCTCTCATCAATGTTTCTAACTCTCTATCCCTCTCTCTTCCTCTCTGTAAAAAATTAATAAAATATATTTTTTAAAAAAGAAAAAGTAAAAACATGTTTTTGAAAAACAGCGCCATCTGCTGGACATAAAAGCAACACATGCTACAAATTTAACATTATTCAGTTTAACATTCAAAGCCCCACAGTCACATACAAGTCCGTTGACACTGTTGTGGAAGCAGATGAAGCAGTTAATTATCCAACAGAATTTTGGAATTCACTCAATCTGCCATGGATAGAATTCAATTGGTGTGCCAATTAACATGTTGCAAAATATCAACCAGCAGGGGGCTGGGCCTCGGGTCGGGGCTGGGCTGGGGCTCGGGGCGCAGGTGGCCGCTGCGGTCCCCCCCATGCTGGCAGCCGAGGGCTTGCGGGGAGTGTGGCGGGCGAGGGTGAGGGAGTTTCCTCAGCTCCTTTTTACTCCGGCTTTTGGGCGGCTCAGCGAGGGCCCCGCAGCGGGAGTCGAGAGCAGCCCAGCCACTTCGGGCATGGGGCGCCGGTGGGGGTACAGGCCGGCGCTAAGGGGCCCGAGCTGCAGAGGCACACGTGTGAGGCCAGATCAGCTGGGTAGAGCGGGGGCAGCGGCGTGCCAGGGGCAGCCGCCCAGGAGGGCGCATTGTATACCCACAAGCATTGTACAATTAAACATATTAGAAACATGCGCTTTCTCTTTTCTTTCTTTTCCATTTAACCAGACTGAGCCACAGCAACATGTGGCCAGGTAGAGCTAGTAAAAAATAAAAATTAAAAATGAGGTTTGTTTTTTTTATTTGACTCCCCCCAGTAGAAGTTTTGCTTGGTTTTTCCCTCAAAGGGTAGAAGATGTTAAATGAAAAAGAAAAGGAAATGATGACTGTTCTAAAGACTAATTTTACTAATTCAGTATTTTTATATGTTTTCTGCTTTTGCCAAAGTCCAGTTTAATTTTCATGTACTATTTTTTCAAAAAAAAAATCCTCTCAAGATTGCAAAAACAAGCAAAGAAGGTAACAGATACTTAAATACTGTTATCAAGCAAAACATTCAGGCCTTTTATGTCAACTCTGCTGAAGAGAACAGACCTGCAAAAGGCCTGAAGAAGGCTAAGAAGACCTGACTCATTTCCTCCTCAGCCTGAGTTGTTACTGCAGGAAGAAAAAGATCTCAGGGAAGTTAGCCTGAACAATCCAGTCTGATTGCCCACTGTCACCTGCCAGGACAACTGCAGCAGGTACCTTTCCTAGTGCCACAGACACATTCTAAAAAACTTTTCTTTAACACTACCTTCAACAGGGATGTGACACACTACACAGAATTGATATCTGTCTTCACAACAGTTGAAGTGTCTTTTACTCTTGAAAAACCAGCCAAATCCAGTGATCAAATTTGGCACAGACTGAGTGAGATCCCCTAAGGAAATAATAGCACAGCAATATCTGCACAGGGGTGCTTGTTTTCAACCTAACTATAATTATCACATATGGGCTCAGGTACTTTATTTCAAATTCTGAATGTAAAATACAGGTTGAGAAATCCAGAATAAAATATGAGTTTTTATTCATTTCCTTTTTTAAAAAACACAGTTTCTTTGAGATATACAAAAAAATCATCAAAGCAAATTTCTCATAAAGTTCAGGGCTTAACTGCAATGCCTTACAGTTTTTTAAAGATATACAGTGCCTAAATACAGCATCCTATAACACCTTTGAAGCATGTAATATCTCATCTCTTTATTTGCCCCTGCAGAACCTCCATATCACAACGGCAAAGGAATGGAAGCTGTCTTTTCAGATGTCGGCCTTGTAAACACAAGCCACAGCTCATCCTCCTGTTGCAGGTGCTTAAAACCCAGGAGGACAAGAGATACTGTGCCTTCTGCCTACTACTTGGCCCTGCTTCAGTCAAACTAGAGTATTCCTGATGGCCTCAAACTACAGTCCTTTTGTCCACTTTGTCCCCAATTTCTATATTTCCCTACCTTTCTTCCTTTTTATTTGCCCCCTACATTTGGCTCACACCTAGAATTAGCTGGCTTCCCAAAAGGATTGAGAGAAGAGGGGGAGAAAACATATATGTTTGTGTACCTAGAAAATAGATCTTAGCAACTCTGTGTTAGCTGCAGCAAACATGTTTCAACAACGGTCACTTTCTTCTGCTGGTCACCAGAGAAAAGCTCCACAGCCTCTCCTGGTTGCCAGGAGCACATGATAGGGAAGGTCAGGGCAAAAGAGAAGAAAAAGTTTACAAGGACAACTAAGCCAAGAAAATAATGGGGTCACGAAATCCAGAGGGAGGAAGACAGCACAGCCTCGGTAAGTAATTTCTGAGATCCAATCAAAACAAATAATACTGATTATCAGACTGCAAAAAAGGGAAAAGCAGGTCAAACAGTAAAAAAACAAAAAACAAAACCAACAACCAAGTACAAAGGACAAAACCTGCCATTAGTAGAAAATTCTGTATAAAGTGGGAGCAACAATTTTAATTTTCAGGCCAGACTAGTCACACACACACACACACACACACACACACACACACACACTTACTTTTAAAAACAAGATGTTATTCACTAAAACTTAAAAATAAGAATGAAGTTGGCCCTGACCAGTTTGGCTCAGTGGATAGAGCGTCGGCCTGCGGACTAAAGGGTCCCAGGTTCGATTCCAGTCAGAGGCATGTACCTTGGTTGCGGGCACATCCCCATTAGGAGGTGTGCAGGAGGCAGCTGATCAATGTTTCTCTCTCATTGATGTTTCTAACTCCCTGTCCCTCTCCCTTCCTCTTTGTAAAAAATCAATAAAATATATTTTTAAAAAAAAAAAGAATGAAGCTGGTACAAATGGGATATAGAGATGTGGATGAAGTCCTTGAAAGGAAAAAGGAGCCCGAACAAATATTTTAGACAGAGTTTAAGCTGGGTTAAGAAAACCCCTGCCTAGAAAGGCTACTGGACACATCTATAGCCATGAAAGCATATTTGCCACAGATGGACAAATCACTTAAATAAATAAATAGTGGCTGAATGTTACAATAACATAGTCCTATTTTAGCTTTTAATAAGGTAGATGCTCATAACATTGCTGCCTTATAATGGAGATAACACTCTAACAGCTAGAATCTACAGAATCACAACTTCCTGAAACAAGTCCTCTGGAATGATTTAATTCACCAGTCATATCTAATCTGATTTATGCACCACGGAAACATTCCCACCAAAATGCTGGGTATAAATAGTTAATAATCTGATGCCAACTGATGCTGAGAACCTATTAACATTCCAGAAAAAAAAAACATTAAAAACAGAAGTAAACAAATGACCTGGCATACAGATAGAAGATGAACAATGAAACTGAAGATAAAATGATTAAGATAAACCTCAATCTTCAGACATTCAGGGGACCCATATTGAAAACTCACTCAGGCCACTCAACATGACCATCCACCCTAATAGAAAATGGATGTCTTGGGTTGTGTTCAGGTCTTTACGACTTTGCATCATTCCTCTATACTATGCCAATCTCTGATAAAGTTAGTTGTTTACTTCTTCCTATTTCTCTCTCTTCAGAATAATATATCTGAAAATAGAGCATTAACACCTTTGTTTAAAACAATTATAGTGACAACAGATATAGAAGGAGCTCAATTTTACACATGCATCTGAATGTCTCTAGAGAATCACTCTCTGCCTTTATTATATATCCTAAACATTCAAAAACCAAATAAGCATTGAGTATAGAATAAAGTAGGCTATTTTGCACTCGATTGTATCAGAAAAATATACCAAAGAGGCACACTCAGTAATAGAGTTTCTGCTTTCTTTCACCAAAGGGATCTTTCTAATCTTTTATGGATGCTGCTCACAATTCTTCTGTAATTATTAGAACAAAGGAAATAAAAGCCACATTCATACATTTCTCCAAATTCAAACCATCCCCATTTTAATCTACCATAAACAAGGTGTCCAAGGTAGACACATACCTTGCACAAAATCCAACTAGAAGCCCACACTGATCCCAGCATTGTAACATGCCAAGCACCAAGGATGACGTAGCAGTTTACCCAGCAGACAGTGATGCAATGGCTGGATTGATTGCAATGCAGTCTGAGTTATACTGCAGCACACACTGTGAGAGACAGTTTTACACTGGGGCTTTTCCAAGCAGAGAAATTTTGAATCAAAGATATTCCTCTTTTGAAAACCAACTAACCACATAGATAAAAGTGGACATTAAATTCTGACCCACTGATGTATATGCCTACCCTGCAGCAATGCCACACAGTCTTCATAGCTTTGACTTTATAGTAGATTTTGAAATCAGGGAGTATAACTCTTCTAACTTAGCTCTCCTTTTCTAAAATTATTTTGTCTATTCTAGGTTCCATGATTTTCCATGTAAATTTTAGGATCAGCTTAACAAATTCTAGAAAGAAGAAAAAAGCCAGCTGATTTTGAAATGAATTGTGAATTTATAGCTCAATTTAGGGAAAATGAGTTTTACAATCCCTGAACATAGACTGTCTCCCTATTTACAGGGTGGGACAAAAGTAGGTTTACAGTTGTTCATACAGAAAATTATACAATAATTTGTACTAATAAAATGGTACTGTGCTAATTAGACCACATCCATCCGGACATGCTTCCAGACAAAGCCATGGTGGCGGGGACCAAGTAGAGGCAGTTAGAGGCAACCAGGGGAGAGCAGTTAGAGGAAACCAAGCAGGCAGGCAGAGGGGTTAGGGGCAATCAGGCAGGCAGGCAGAGGGGTGAGAGGCAATCAGGCAGGCAGGCAGAGGGGTTAGGGGCGATCAGGCAGGCAGGCAGGCAGAAGTGTTAGGGGCAATCAGGCATGCAGCAGGTGAACGGTTAGGAGTCAGCAGTCCTGGATTGCAAGAGGGATGTCTGACTGCCCGATCCTAGATCAGGCCTAAACCAGCAGTCAAACAATCTCTGAAGGGTCCTGGATTGTAGAGGGTACAGGCCGGGCTGAGGGACCCCCTTGCTCCCTCACGAGTTTTGTGCACCAGGCCTCTAGTTAATTCAATAATAATTCCAGAATAAACTGTTTTGCATACTCACAACTACATACCTACTTTTGCCCCATTTAGCTCTTTAATTTCTTTCAGTAATCTAATCTAATAAAACAGTAATATGCAAATTGACCCTCACTCTGTTATGCCCACCAGCCAATCAGGAGCAAATATGCAAATTAACTCAACTAAGATGGCAGCACCCAGTCACCTCAGCCCCGCAACTGAAGTAGCCAGGCCTGTTAGCCAGGCAGCTGGTGGGGGAGCCAGGAGGGGCCGAGGGGCAGAGCCAGCAATCACAGGAACCTGGGAAGGGGTGGAGCTGGCCATCACGGGGATTGGGGGGTCTTCAGCCTCCGGCAGAGACTCCCGGCCTGGGAAGGGACGGAGCTGGCCATCGCAGGGGTTGGGGGGGTCTTCTGCCCAGGCCTGCATCCTAGGCCAGAGGTTACAGGCCTAAGTAGGGGTGGAGCTGGGATTGGACAGGCAGGGGTGGAGCTGGTGATGGGAGTGAACTACAGAGGAAACACCTTTTCTTACCGCTCATTGGCTAAGCTCCCTGTATGCCACTGGTAATAGTCTTAGTAACTTTGGTAATAAGAATCTAAAAAGGCACCTAGGGTTTTTCCACCACACTCCTGGAGAAAGAAAACAAAGGTCCATTGCTGGAGGGCTAAGAAATGTCATATCCTGCCCTAGCCGGTTTGGCTCAGTGCAGAATGCCTTAGCTTGCTGACTGCAGGGTCTGGGTTCAATTTTGACCAAGGGCATGTACCTAGGTTGCAGGCTCCTCCCTGGCCGGGGCCCAGGTCAGGGCTCATGCAAGAGCCAACCAATCAAAGTGTTCTTCTCAATTTGATGTTTCTCCCTGTTTTTACCTTCTCTTCCACATTCTCTAAAAATCAATGGAAACATATCCTCAGGTGAGGATGAAAAAAAAAAGAAAGAAATGTCATATCTTATGAAAGACACATCCTGAAAATGCCTAAAGAAAGTTGTCATTTCTTCATGGTGAAGCGACTGGAGTCCGTGTTAATGAAAACACTTTGGTGGCTGTGGTGACTGGCAGTGGCTGAAGCAGCGGAGTGATGGGGCTGGTGGCTTCCCTGATTAGCCTGGTCGCCTCCCACAAAGGGAGGCCAGACTGCGGTTTAGGCCCGCTCCCCATAGGGAGCAGGGAGCGGGCCTAAGCCATCAGTTGGACATCCCCTGAGGGCTCCCAATATGTGAGAGGGGGCAGGCTGGGCTGAGGACCACCCCCCCAGTGCACAAATTTCGTGCATCGGGCCCCTAGTGTTAATATTAGGAGAAGCTGAGTGAAGGATACACAGGAACTCTTTGTGCTATTTTTGCCAATTTTTCTGTCTAAAATTATTTCAAAATAAAAAGCACCTGAAAAGGAAGGGTCAAAAAGGAGAATAGTGAGATTATATCATAAAACATAGGGAGCAGTTTCAGTAATGAGTAAAAAGCTAAATGCTGCCATTAGGAGGTCAATAGTGAGTCTTCTAAGTTTAGTTTCAGTGAAGTTATAAATGCAGAAGCCTAACAGCAATAATTAAGAAATAAATTGGATTACCAGTTGAAAGTGGCAGGTTGAGCACTTATTACTGTTCCCTACCAAAATCACACAAAAAATGACAATCCTATATAATGAAAGGGTAATATTCAAATTGACGCTAACAGCAGAATGACTGGGAATGACTGGTCACTATGACACACACTGACCACCAGGGGACAGATGCTCAATGCAGGAGCTGCCCCCTGGTGGTCAGTGTGCTCCCACAGGGGGAGCTCTGCTCAGCCACAAGCCAGGCTGACAGCTGCCAGCACAGCGGTGGTGGTGGGAGCCTCTCCCGCCTCCTCAGCAGCACTAAGGATGTCTGACTACAGGTTAGGCCTGCTTTCCTCTGGCAAGGTGACATCCCCCGAGGGCTTCTGGGCTGCCAAAAGGATGTCTGACTACCAGCTTAGGCTTGATCCCCTGGGCACAGGCTGGGCTGAGGGACCCCCCCCCCCCCCGAGTGCACAAATTTTTGTGTACCGGGCCTCTAGTTTGCTAATATACATCTCTATTTAGACCATGCTTCATCTGCAAAGCTTTTCAAAGATCTTCTGAGTCTTTAAAGTACAACCTCCTGAGTTTTATCTTTCAATGTCATTTCCTCCACTCCAGTTTGGAGTTCCTTTGCTCTTCCTACCTACACATACTATTTATCTCCATATTTAGATACTGCCAAGGAAACTATTGTATATGTCCTTCCTACTGTAATGCAAACATTTCTTGTATGGACCTTGATCTTGGTTGAGCTTCATTAGGTAAATTCAAAAGTTAATCCTCAATCCTTAAATGTTTATCTCTTTGCTTTCCAGCCTCACAAAAGAACAAGTTTAAATAATCTTGTAAGGATTAATACAAAACTCTTCATAGTTCATAAAACAAGGAAAATGTAAGTAGCCAGTTATGATCTAAATCCAATACATTAGAAAACTTCTTTTCCTAGATGTCACAGGATTTAGGGATGTAGAATATTTGCAAGTGATGTAGTAACAATAGACGGGTGAGGTTTCTATTTGGAGAGCTGCTTGTATATATATATAAAAGGCTAAGTGACCAACCATACATCCATCCCGACCATCAGACTGATCAACCAACCAGTATATATGACGCGCATTGACAATTTGAAAATAAACGTTAGCTCGGGCATGCACGATACATATAAACCTCTCATATACACGTGTTTCGATCTGTCATTGTCAATTGTGAATTTGGTTGTTTTTGTTGACATTCTGAAGCTGAAAGAAAGCAGTATTGTCTACAGAATATGTCTGAAGACCAACTACTGTCACAATGTACTTCTGACACTTCATTTCTGACACTTCTATTATGGAGAAAGGACAAACAGCAATATTAAAATATTTCTTCTAATGAATTTCCTTTCAATGTGCACAAATCCGCGCACCGGGCCACTAGTAAAATAAGGAAAGAGGCATAAAAGCATGAGAACAGAGAGAATGGAAATAGAAACCCAACAGATTAGAGATGTCAAAAGATTGTTTGAAAAAAGAGAGTGGCTGGTCAAGAATTAATTGCCTCAGAAACCAAAGAACCAATCATAGGGAAAGCCACTTAGAAACAAGCAAAAGTCTACTTTAGCACTCTGGAAAAACTCAGAAATTACAAGTACACAGTGTATCTCTACTAGAAAGGTTGGAGAGAGTTGAAAACAAAATAAAGTCTATAGTTTACTTAAAAGTACTGTACCAGCCCTGTCCAGTACGGCTCAACTGGTTGAAGCATCATCCCATACACCAAAAGATGACAGGTTCAATCCCCAGTGCTCCCTGGCACATATGGAAGGCAATCAATTGATTTCTCTCTCCAACTTCCTTTCTCTAAAATCAATTTAAATAATAAATAAAAGTAATGTGCCAATGTTAATTACTTAGCTTTAATAAATACAGGGTTACCAGAGAAATTATAGGATGCCCATTTTAAAAATCAATTTTAAATAATCAACAATACTTTATTTTATTTTTAAGTATATTTTAGAGAGAGAGAGGGAGAGGGAGAGAGAAATAGAAACAGCAATGATGAGAGAGAATCATTGATCGGCTGCCTCTCACATGCCTTCTACTGGGGATAAAGTCCATAGGAACTTACCCGGAATTGAACCTTGACCTCTTAGTTCATAAGTTGACACTCAACCTCTAAGCCACAGCCAGGTTAGGATGCCCATTTAAACTTGAATTTCAGACAAACAACCAATATTCTTTTTCATGAATGTCTCATGCAGTATTTGCAGTATTTAATTTTTTATACTAAAAAATCCTTCACTGTTTATCTGAAATTCAAAATTAACTGGGAATCCTATATTTTTATTTGCTAAATCTGACAACTCTAGATAAATGAACTGTGATTAGGAAAAATGCTAAATTAGGAAAACCTGAGTGAAGGATACATAGGAACTCTGTGCTGTCTTTGCCAATTCTTCTAAATGTAAAATTATATCAAAATAAAAAGTTAAATTAAAAAAATAAGTTTATAGAAGACTTTAATGGCATGGGAAAATATCATTATGTAAAAAAAAGCAGGAAACAGAGATGTATATTCATTATAATATCTTCTATATATGTATTCTTTAATGAAATTTATCCTTAATGGTAAAAACCACTGAAAGGAAAGATCAAATATTAACATGTTATGACAGAATGATTGTATTCTGGATTGTTTTATTTCTTTCTTTATACTTTTTGGATCTCCAACTTATCTATAATAATTTTGAAAAACTTAAGTAGTAAACCACTTGTAAATTTATGTTAATAGGAAGAAAAAAAAGATCAGGAAACACAGCATTACATAAAATAAACACTGTCAAGCAATTGTCCTGAGCCTATTTATAACATTCATAATTTCAATTAGAAAACTAGGTAGGATTACAGAATCAACTCTGCAGACTGTACTACATACACAGACAGCTCCTGTTTTATAAATGGAAAGGAGTGGGTAGGAGGTAGAAGAAACTATTGCTTTCAGGAAGAGTACCAAGTCACAGATCTCATAATGACCTTCTCAGTTTACTCACTTCTGAGGCACTATGACAACAGAATATCAAGGAAGGAGCATTGAGAGTAAAAAGTTTGGGGAGCAAAAGCTAAGGGAGGCTAAATGAGAAATGCTAAGAAAGTCAAAACATAAGAACACTCTCACAGGCCAACCAACAAACAAAGCCAAAATATAATCTCAAAATTAGAGTCAATTTTATTATTAACTAGAGGCTCGGTGCACAAAATTCATGCATGGGTAGAGTCCCTAGGACTGGCTGGCAATCAGGGCCGATGGGGGCCTTCTGGCTGCCGGACGGGGCCTTCCTTTCCCTGCTGTTGAGCCAGGCCTTCCTTCATTCCACACAGCCCCCTGGTGGTCAGTGCATGTCATAGCAAGCGACTGAACTCCCAGTATCCCAGTTGAACTCCCGAGGGGACACTTTGCATATCAGCCATATATATATATTTCCCATGTTAAAGGTTGAAAGTGATGAGCCAAAAAGAAGGATGGGAAAATGAAATTTCCTGCCTTCTCAATAATGGTTATTCTTGTTAATAAAGGAGTTCTACAGAAAGTGATCTCTCTGGGTGATCTGATCATAAATTCCTAACTGGGCAAGGTCATGGTGTCTAGTCATGCCCCAGGCATATAACTTTTTTTTTTTAAGGTAGAATCTTTTTTTTTTAATCTTTATTGTTCATAATATTACAGTTGTTCCTTTTTTCCCCCTATAGCTCCCCTCTTCCCAGTTCCCACCCCACCCTCTGTCCTTACCCCACCCCCACTGTCCTCCTCCATAGGTGTACGATTTTTGTCCAGTCTCTTCCCACATCCCAACACCCTTTTCCCCATGAGAATTGTCAGTCCACTCCCTTTCTATGCCCCTGATTCTATTCCATTCACCAGTCTATTCTGTTCATCAGGTTTTTTTTATTCACTTGATTTTTAGGTTCACTTGTTGATAGACATGCACTTGTTCATAATTTTTATCTTTACTTTTTCCTCCTCTTCCTCTTCTCAAAGCATACCTTTCAGCATTTCACATAAAACTGGTTGGGTGGTAATGAACTCTTTTAGCTTTTTCTTGTCTGTGAAGCTCTTCGTCTGCCCTTCAATTCTACATGATAGCTTTGCTGGGTAAAGCAATCTTGGTTGTAGGTTCCTGCCATTCATCACTCTGAATATTTCTTGCCACTCCCTTCTGGCCTGCAAAGTCTCTGTTGAGAAATCAGCTGACAGTCTATGGGTGCCCCCTTGTAGGTAACTGACTGTTTTCCTCTTGCCGCTTTTAAGATTCTCTCCTTGTCCTTTGCCCTTGGCATTTTAATTATGATGTGTCTTGGTGTGGTCCTCTTTGGATTCCTTTTGTTTGGAGTTCTCTGCGCTTCCTGGACTTCTAAGTCCATTTCTTTCACCAGGTAGGGGAAGTTTTCTGTCATTATTTCTTCAAATAGGTTTTCAATATCTTGCGCTCTCTCCTCTTCTGGCACCCCTATAATTGTAATGTTGGTACACTTGAAGTTGTCCCAGAGACTCCTTACACTATCTTCATATTTTTGGATTCTTTTTTCTTTTCCGGCTGGGTGTTTTTTGCTTGTTTGTATTTCATATCTTTGACTTGATTCTTGGGATCCTCTAGTCTGCTGTTGGATCTCTGTATATTATTCTTTATTTCAGACAGTATATGCTTAATTTCTAGCTGGTCCTTTTTCATATCCTCGAGGGTCTCACTAAATTTATCGGCAGTCTCTAAAATATTCTTGAAAAACCTTGTAACTGTGGTTTTGAACTCTATATCCAGTTGTTTGCTTTCCTCCATTTCTGTCATTTGTGACCTGTTTCTTTGTCTCCACATTTTGGCTGCTTCCCTGCGTTGACAGAGTGGCTTTCTGTGCTAGGTGTCCTATAGGGCCCAATGGCTCAGTCTCCTCAATTACCTGAGGTGGATACTCTTGGTACACTGCTTTGTCGGCTTTGTGCACAGTCTTGTTGTAGCTAAGCCTTGATTGCTATTGGTATCACTGAGAGGAATTGACCTCCAGGCCACTTGGCTGTGAGAATCAGCTGTGTCTATGGTGGGAGAACTTCAATGCTGGAGACACCCTTATGGGGCAAAACTTGGTGCCCACTGAGTCTGCCCCCTGAGTGTGTCCCTTATGGATCTGAGGAGTTGTAGACTGGGTGGTCCTGCTTTGACCACTCAGTTCACTGTCTCTTGGAACTCTAAGGAGGTACTATTTTAGCTTCTGCCTGAGGTTTTCCAGCCTTTTATACGCAAAAACCTCTGCGTGCAGCTTGGGTGAGGCGGGATCTCAGGGAATCTACAGGGCGGAGCAACTAGCTATGGCTGATTCTCAGCCCTGCCCTAAGAGGCCCTGCGTCTCAAGCTGCTCAGGAGTTCCTCCTGGTGCCAGACGGTGACAGACAGTCCAGCTCCTCCCCGTATAAGTCTGAGTCCCCAGAAACTCGCCTGGAACTGGAGTTCAGAGCCATCAGGAGCTTGTGCCTCCCTCCAGTACGAAACGCTGCCAGCCCTTTCCGTGAGCCCCCTTCGCGCATTTGCCTCCCTACCTCTGCACTTTACTTCCGCACCTCCTCTGAGTCTCAGTCTCTTTCTAGTCATAGAATTTCCACTCAGCCAGCCTCCTGTGGGTCTGGGTGGTGTCCGTTTTTTCTTTTCATTGTAGTTTTGAAATGGTTGTGCGAGGCAATAATTTCCGGTGTTTCCCTGTGCCACCATCTTGGTTTCTCTCCATATAACATTTTTAATAAAAGGTTTATTTTTGCCTTAAGCAAGCCCTGTCCATTATTTCTGTGCATCTAGGTTCATACACCTTTGAAATAAACATAATCACCCTCAAGAAAATACATATTCTTGTTAAGGATCCTTTAATTCAACACACACTGCTTCCTCTCATCCTTTTCATGTAGTTATCCTTACTTCCCTCCTTAATTTCAAATGCATTTTTTTTTATTGTGAAACTGTCATTCATTAGACCATTTTGGATTTTGCTTCCTGGCAATTGCTGACAGTTTTAGGTCAAATAAAAATCATAAAAATTCTCTCATAAAAATGTTTGGACACTTCTTACGTTGACATCTGAATTATAACACTGACAATATGTTTGCTGTAATCAAAAGTTTTTCAAATCTAAATTTCCAAGTTTTAATCTCTAATTTGCAAAAGACTTAAAGAGGTTTTTCCAGTTAACAATTTTTACCTCACAAAAAGGACTCCTCCATAATGAATAATATCATATTACACTAGTATGGCACATTTTACTTTCCCAAAAGCTTTTGCTATTCTTATTTAATTTTATCTCCATCACTAGATTTAAATGAAATTGCTTCAAACTCAGGAGTTTAAAGTGAGAGACCAAAAAGATAAGAAAATCCTTATTTCTTTCCAGGTTGAATACAAACATATACAGTTAAAACTAAAAAGCTTTGTCCTTTATAGCTTTTGATCAAATCATGTCACTACTCTTGTCCCCTTAACTTCCCTCTTGACCCAGTGGCAGCAGGCACTGAAAGCTACTCCTAGATTTTCTCAGAATCTAACCTCATCATCATTATTTCCTACAGATGATGGTCTATAATACAATTCTATATGATTTTTTTTATTAACCATGAATTTTAGGAAATATAAAAAAGTACTTTTCTTTTTAGACCAGAAAGGAGATAGGACTATACTTCACCTTCAAGGAGCCTTTTCTCAATAAACTTCATCACTCTTTCCTTCCAAAGTAGCAACTACTTGTCTTAAACCCAGGGACAGAAATTGTATGCTGGATATATATATATATATATATATATATATATATACACACACACACTAGGGGCCTGGTGCACGAAATTCGTGCACGGGTAGGTGGGGGAGGGGAAGGGCAGATAGGGAGTTCCCTCAGCCCGACCTGCACCCTCCCCAATTGGGGAGCCCTCAGGAGATGTGCTACTGATGGCTTTGGTCTACTTCATGTGATTCTCTGCTCTCTGCTGTGCCTGTCTGCTCCACACCATGGGGATGGGCAAGCCTGCCCTCCTGAGTGCTGCTTACAGGTCAATTGCCTGCTCCCTGGTCACCCCACTGGCCTGCTCTCTGGTGGATGCAGTCACCACCCAGCAGTCCATGCTGGGTGCTGCCTGTAGGTCCCCATTGCTTGCTCCATGGTCGCCCTGCTTGCCTGCTCCCCAATTGCCACTGCCACCACCCAGCAGGGTGCCCTGCTGGTGCTATCTGTGGGTCCTGGTTTGCTCCCCCTTCGCCACAGCCACAGCTCAGCAGGCCCTGCTGTGTGCTTCCTGCTGGTCTTAATGCCTGTTTTCTAGTGGCCCCTTGCCTGCTCCCCCATGGTGGCCACCACTGCCCAGCAGACCCTGCTGTGTGCTGCCTGCAGCATGCTTGTCTGCTAGGGGGTCACCACAGTGACCTCCCAGAGATTCCTTGCTCCCCCATGGCGGTGCAGCAGCCCTTGATGGGTGCTGCCTGCCGTCGGATTACCAGCTCTCTGGTCACCCTGCTTCCCTGTTTTCCCATCACCCAGCAGGCCCTGCTGTGTGCTACCTGCAGCCTCCACTTGTCTGCGCGGTGACCTCCAAGCAGGCCCTGCTGGGTGCTGCCTGAGGGTCCCCATTTCTTTTTCTCCCATCGCTTGCTTAGCGCCCTGTGCTGGCCGATGGGACACGCCTCTCTGGGCGCCGGAAGGCATTTTTAGAACGGCGCCGGGGCTGATCAGACCCAGGAGCAAGGCATGCAGGGCGCTAAGTACTTCTCCTGCCAACGGTCTCTTCCCAGGCCTCAGCCGCAGGGGCGGGGGCTGGTCAGCCAGCCTGCTTCCCGAACCTGCGGCTGCCACCATGGCCTGGAACCGATCTCACCAAGGCTAAGTTTCTGCCTGTGCGTACCCTCCTCGATTTGTCTATTTCCAGGCCGCAGCCTGGGGGCCTGCTTGCTCCTCCCACCCTGCTCCTCAGGCGGGACCAGTTTGCGGTGGGCCTCCACCATCTTGGCTGCGCTAATTTGCATACAGCCACTCTGATTGGCTGTAGGCGTCCCAAAGGGACGGTTAATTTTACTATTCCGCTTTTATTAGTTTAGATATATATATATACACACACACACATACATACATACACACACACACACAAATAACAGCAATTACAGATTGTTTTCCAATGAAGTCATTAACCTAAGATGCTGCCAAGCATAAAATGTTGGCCACTTGATATTTTGAGTACATATTTTAAGAAGTTTAAGAAAAGCCCTGGCCGGTTTGGCTCAATGGATAGAGTGTCGGCCTGCGGACTGGGAGGTCCCAGGTTCGATTCCGGTCAGGGACGTGTGCCTGGGTTGCGGGCACATCCCCAGTGAGAAGGGTGCAGGAGGCAGCTGATTGATGTTTCTCTCTCATCGTTGTTTCCGGCTCTCTATCCTTCTCCCTTCCTCTCTGTAGAAAATCAATAAAATATATTTAAAAAAAAAAAAAAAAGAAGTTTAAGAGAAAACTGAGATGGAGTTTCAAATACCATAACATAAATTATAGGATAAAAAAAGTTTTAAAGAAATCACATACCCTAGAGGTAAAAGATCCAACTGTGGGGCTAATGTGATTCCAACTAGATCTCAACCAGGAATTCAGCATACTTGTTGACAAAACTGATTACAACCTTTGTTTGGTAGATAGCGTAGGTTGATGTAGATTTAGACTGCATTGTAAGCATGCAGAACAATCTGACCTCAAGTGGTATCCCACAAGGAGCAAATTAATTTCTTTTCAATGTGTACGAATCCATGTACCAGGCCTCTAATTTTCTCATGTTTGGGTCATAAAGCTTAGAAAGTGAATCATTCAGTCTTTCATGGGTACTCTAGAAAATATGTGATGTAAGTCATCACCATCTCTGGAAAAGATGGGAAAGATATTCCTGCCTATCGATTATTCTCACAGACTTCTCATTTCTCACCTAAAACCAAACCCTAAACGTGAGAGGCCCACTCTTATTCTATACAATGGCAATCACTTCACTTGGTTTTAGGTTACCTCCAGTTACCATCTCTTAGGAATGTACCTGTCCCTTTCATCAATATCATCTGTAAAGGAAGCTGAACCAGTTTCTAGTTAACTTTGGGTTCAAAGAATGAAAAGGAGTACCTGAATCAATATCTCATTTTCACAAACGAGGAAAATAAGTCCAAAGAGGTACCATGAATTGGTATGGTGGCATTGCTAATTGGTGGCAGATGTCAGAACAAAATTCTTGGTAACATCAAATAAATTTGACTCAATTTAAATTACCCCAAGGACACCATATTCACAGGTAATTTAATAAATAGCTTTGTTTTATACTAGAACATTAGTTAGCTGAGAAGTGAGTGGGAAGTGGCACTATCTCCTACACGGGATGCTGATCACACTTCAATCCATAGCTCCTCCACGGGCTATGGGAATGAGTTTTGCAATAGTAGGGCATGCAAACAAATTCTCAGGCACACATACCACTGATTACACAGTCTTTGAAATAAGAGCCATCAACTTTGGGAATGACTTGGCAACTATAAACTGCCTTGTAATATCATCGGCTGAATTTCCTATAATGGTATCTATCGAACCATTGCCAAACTCACAATTTCCAAATCCAACAAAGGATATTGTTTCACATAGTCTCAGATTAGACAAAAATTCTTAAGGTGCTATATAGCTTTAAGAATTTAAATTTTTGGTTTGTTATTCCTCATCCAAGGATATTTTTTCCACTGATTTTTTCAAAATATATTTTAATTGATTTTAGAGAAGAAGGGAGATGGAGAGAGCTAAAAACACCAATGATGAGAGAGAACCACTGATCGGCTGCCTCTTGCACATCCCTCAATGGGGATCAAGCCTGCAACCCAGGTATGTGCCCCTGACCAGAATCGAACCTGGGACCCTTCAATCCACAGGCCAACGCCAAACCAGCTAGGGCTCCACTAATTTTTGAAGAGTAAAGGCAGGGCCAAAGGGGAGAGAGAGAAAAAAGCACATCCATGTGAGAGAGACACATCAATTTGTTGCCTCTCACACAGCCCCAACTAGGGCTGGGGTTGAACCTGCAACATGCCCTTAACTAGGAATCAAACCTGAGACCCTTTGATGAGTGGGACAATGCTCTAACCACTGAGAAACGCCAGGAATGGCTAGGATTTAAATTTAACCCAATCTTTCTCAACAGAACACTGTGACATTATGAGAATAATTTTTGATGGTATGTGATTATCAATTGTAGAAGGTTTTAAATCATTGGTCCTCTGTCCTCTAAAAGCAAAGTAGTCCTACTAGGCACAACCCTAACACATTTACAGATGATTTTGAGGGGGAAGACACCATCACCAGTATTAGTCCAACTGGTGATGTGGTTCAGCGGTTGAGCATCGACCCATGAACCAGGAGGTCATTAGATTTCTTCCTGGTCAGGGCATATGTCCAGGTTGCAGGCTCGATCCCCAGTAGGGGGCATGCAGGAGGCAGCCAATCTCTGATCATTGATGTTTCTAGTTCTCTATCCCTCTCCCTTCCTCTCTCTCTAAAAATCAGTAAAAACATATTAAAGATGTTTACATAAAAACAAAGACCTGACCCCTTAAGCAAGGTATTTCCCCTCTTGAGGCCTGTTTTCTCATCTATTTAAGTAAAGGAATTAGACTAAATTATCTCTGGTTCATTACAGTTCTAGGAATCTGTGAAGTACAGAGTGTGTATCGTGAGTATATAAAAAAGGAGTTGAATTACTTTGTAATCCATTAATGATAGAAGCATCAAGATAATAACAACAGCAATACCCACCCTAACTTATGTTTATCTAGGCTAGACCTATAATATAAACCCTGGCTGTATATTAGAATTATCTGGAGAGCTTTAAAAGAAATTGCCCCAGCTCCAAGCCAAGCCAATATCAAATGAATCAGAATCGGTGGTGATAGGGTTCATTTCTTAAGGCTCCCCAAATGGTTCTGATGTACAGTGAAAACCAAGAACCACTAATCCATAACTTTTAATCCAAGAAATGCAAAGCAAATGACCAAAGATTAGTATATCACACACTAGTTGTATAATCAAACATCAACAAATAAGAATAATCCAGGGTTACTATTTACTGATATTCTCAATTACATATAGGGAATTGCATTTCTAGAGAAAAGGAAGGGTTCTATAATAATCCCTTATTCCTACTACAGCTCTTTATTGAGTCAGAAATAGAATATAACTTCCTGATATGATGAAGTAGTTCAAAAAGAGATATTACTACAAATTTGCCCATCCTTGCAAAAATCCTGTCAATCACCAAGATAGTTACAACAATGGTAGTCAAAGTAATACAGAGATTGAAATTCCTCAACATAACTCTCATTCTCTAGGTCTCAGTAAAAGACCTAGTATGTAGAAAGAACCAGAAAAAGTTGAGAGTAATGTTTAGGAAAAGATACTTTCAAAAACTATACTCCAGACAAAGTACATACATCATTTTCTACTTACTCATCAAAACTTTAAGAACAATGACACAAGAAAAGAAGAAGCAATCTTGGATGAAATTATTCTTAGTCTTTTCAGAACAAACTCAGTGAAAGCAGGACAGATTAAATGGGTAAAACATTAAACTTCTCTCTCTTACCTTACATGTAAGGCCAATCCATCCTGTAGGCTAGAGATCCCTGTATCAGAGAGCGTATCCGAGCTGACAGAAGCGGGTGACAGAGAGCCCTCCTTCTCCTCCAGTAGGTCCAACTTCACCAGACTGCTGATCTCATCCTCCGAGTTATCTTCAGACACAGAACCAATTATGAATCGGGAGTGCTGGTTCAGCTCCAGAGGTTTGGCCAACGGGGATGGCTCATCCATTATTTCTTCAAAATGAGCTCTCAGAGCTATGGAAAAAATGAAGAGTGAGGAAAGCAGATTATAGATAATAACCTGTATCTGAAGATAGCTACAGGTTATACCTAGTATGCCGCAGCTTGCACTTGGAAGCAAGGCAGAGTTTGAGAATTTGTTTCCTTAGCTATTCTATTTCAGAGCCTTTGTTTTCTACAAAAGAAGAAAATCTAGATCATGGTAACTCTGCCTAAAAAATTAAAACCAATTTCCTTTTCCTCGAGAAAACATTTTCAAAAAAAATATAAGCCATTCCCAATATCTTTATCAATTTGATGATGTCCAAGAGATAATCAGAAACCTTTCCAG
>PVJC01031371.1:0-20618 GCA_004026665.1 Murina feae | reverse complement strand
GTGGCCACACACACACACACACACACACACACACACAGAAGGTGCCTGGCAGACTGGGGCCATCATAGGATATCCACTGAGGGGTCCCAGACTGTGAGAGGGCACAGGCCGGGCTGAGGGACTCCCTCCACCCTGAGTGCACAAATTTTTGTGCACTGAGCCCCTAGTTGGTTTATAAAAATGCTATAAATTTCTGGGTGTTAATTTTATATACTTCTATGTTGCTAAATTCCATTAATTAAATCTACTAGTTTTTTGATGAAGTAGTTATGGTTTTTTATGTATAATATCATATCATCTGTGAATAATGACAATTGTACTTCTTCCTTTCTAATTTGGATGCCTTTTATTTATTCTTGTTGTCTGACCGCTATGACTAACACTTCCAGTACTATGTTGAAAAGGAGTGGTGAAAGTGCATATCCCTGTCTTATTCCCATTCTTAGGGAAATGGTTTTAGCTTTTGCCCATTGAGTATGATGTTGGCTGTAGGTTTGCCATATAAAGCTTTTATTATGTTGGGGTATGATCCCCCTACTCCTACTTTGCAGAGAGTTTTTAAGAAAAAAAGAGTGTTGGATTTTGTGGAATGTTTTTTCTGCATCAGTTGATATGATCATGTGATTTTTGTCTTGCAATCTGTTAATGTGCTATATCACATTTACCAGCCTTGCATCCCTGGAATAAATCCCACTTGGTCGTGGTTTATTATCTTTTTAATGGACTGCTGGATCCGACTTACTAAAATTTTGATGATTTTAGCATCTATGTTCATCTGGAATAATGGCCTGTAATTATCTTTCTTTGTAGTGTCTTTATCTGCTTATCAGATTAGGAAACCACTGGCTTCAATGAAAGAGCTTGAAATTGTTTCTTCCTCTTTCATATTTTGGAATAGTTTGAGGATAAGTGTTAGTTCTTCTTTGAGTGTTTGGAAAATCTCCCATGTGAAGCCGTCCTGACCAGTGCTTTAGTTTGCTGAAAGTTTTCTTTTTCTTTTCTTTTCTTTTTATTATTGCTTCAATATCATCAGTAGTTATTGGCCTATTAAGGTTTTCTGACTCTTTCTAATTGATTTTAGAAAGTTGTATTTTTCTAGAAATATATCTATTTCATCAGGGTTTTCCAGTTTGTTGGAATAGAGTTATTCATAATACTCTTTTATGATCCTTTGTATCTCTGTGGGTCAGTTGTTACTTCACCCGTCTCATTTCTGATTTTTGTTTAATTGGGTTCTCTCGCTTTGTTTCTTGATGAGTGTGGCAGGAGGCTCATCAAAATTGTTTATCCTTTCAAAGTACCAGCTCTTGGTTTTATTGACCTTTTGTATTTCTTTTTTTGTCTCTAAGTCATTTATTTCTGCTCTGAGATTTATTATTTCTTTACTTCTACTCATACTGGGTTTTCTTGTTACCTTCTTTCTAATTCTTCAAATTGTAAGGTTAGATAACTTATTACAATTTTTTCTTGTTTTTTGAAGTAAGTCCATAGTGCTTTGAACTTCCCCCCTCATGATTGCTTTCACCTTGTCCCATAGATTTTGGATTGTTGTGTTTTCATTGTCATGTTTCCGGATGTTTTTTACTTCTTTGATCTCTTTCATAACTCATTTACCATTTACTAGTATACTATTTAGCCTCCATGTGTATGATGGCTTTTGAGTATTTTTATTGTAGTTGATATCTAATTTCATGTCATTGTGATTTGAGAAGATGTCTGATATGATTTCAGTCTCATTGTATTACCTTGTGTCTAACATGTTATCTATCTTTAAAAATGTCCTGTGTGCATTTTAGAATAATGTATATTCTGTAACTTTGAGGTGAAATGTTCTGAAGATGTCAATCACATCTGATCTGCTGAGTCATTTAGGATTGCTATTTCCTTGTTTATTTTTTGTCTAGAAGATTTATCTAGTGATGTCAATAGGGTATTAAAGTCCCCAACTATGATGGTATTGCTGTCCATCTCTCCCTTGATAACTTCCAGAAGTTTATTTTTATGTATTTGGATGTTCATCTTTGGATGCATATATGTTTACCAGTGTTATATCCTTTTCTTCTATCAATCCCTTTATTATTATGAAATGGCTTTCTTTATCTCTTGTAATGGTCTTCACTTTGTGGTCTATTTCATCAGATATAAATATTGCTACCCGAGCTTTTTTTCATTTACATTGTTCTGAAGAACTTTTTTTTATCCCTTCACTTTCAGTCCATTTGAGACCTTTATTTTGACGTGGGTCTCTTATAGACAGCATATATTTGGGTCATGTTTTCTTTTCCATTCAGCTACACTATGTCTGTTGATTGGAGCATTTAATCCATTTATGTTCACAGTTATAATTAATAAGTTCTTGTTTGTTACAATTTTCATTCTTTACTAGAGGCCCGGTGCACAAAACTTGTGCATAGGTAGGATCCCTATGCCTGACCAGCCATCAGGGCTGAACTGTGGGGTGACTGGGGCCCTCACTTTGCCTGGCACTGCCTGCTCACCTGCTACACCATCCCGCACCAGTCCCACTCTTGTCGGGGCCCATCAGGGCCAGCAGCACCTCCACTGCTGCCCACTGCCTGCACCACATCACTAACACCCACCATATTCTGTGCTTCCCCCTAGTGGTCAACACACATCTAACTCCCGGTTGGTTCAACTCCTGCCCATGGGGACAATGTGCATATTAATCTTTTATTATATAGGACTAGAGGCCCAGTGCACAAAAATTTGTGTACTCAAGGGGGTATCTCTGCCCGGCCTGTGTGCTCTTGCAGTCTGGGACTCCTTGGGGGATGTCCACCTGCTGGCTTAGGCCTGCTCCCAGGGCAATTGGGTCTAAGCTGGTAGTCAGACGTCCCTCTGGCAGCCCAGGTGCCCTCAGGGGATGTCCACTTGCCAGGAGGGAGCAGGCCTAAGCTGCAGTCAAACATCCTTACTGCTGCTGAGGAGGCGGGAGAGACTCCCACCACCACTTCTATACTGCCAGCCATCAACTTGGCTTGTGGCTGAGCATAGCTCCCCCTGTGGGAGCACACTGACCACCAGGATGCAGCTCCTGCATTGAGTTTCTGCTCCTTGGTGGTCAGTGTGTGTCATAGTGACCAGTCATTCCCAGTTGTTCAATTGTTAGGGTCAATTTGTATATTGCCCTTTTATTATACAGAATAGAGGCCTGGTGCATGGGTGGGGGCCAGCTGGTTTGCCCTGAAGGGTGTCCTGGATCAGGGTGGAGGTCCCTCTGGGGTGCCTGGCAAGCCTGGGTAGGGGTTGATGGTTGTTTTCAGGATGGCCAAGGCCCCTAGTAGGGACCCTCACCCCATGAGGGTGTGGCCAGCCTGGGTGAGGGTCAGATGTCTGTTTGCAGGCTGGCCACAGCCTCTTCAGGGTGGGGGGCCCCACTGGGGTGCCTGACCAGCCTGGTGAGGGGGTTGATGGCTGTTTGAAGTCTGGCCACAGCCAATTAAGGGTGGGGATTCCCCTGGGGTAACTGTCCAGCCTGGGTGAGGGGCTGATGGCTATTTGCTGTCTGGCCAAACCCCCCAGCAGGGAGCCTCACCCCATGAGGGTGTGGCCAGTCTGGATGAGTGGCTGATTGCTGTTTTCAGGCTAGCCAAGTCCCTCAGCAGCGACCCACACCCCATGAGGGTGTGGCCATCCTGGGTGAGGGGCTGATGGCTGTTTGCAGGCTGGCCACCACCCCCAGTGACCCAACCTCCCAGCAAGGCTGGCTGGAAGCAGGTATCTGGGATTTATTTATCTTCTATAATTGAAACTTTGTTGCCTTGAGTGAATACCACAGCATGCCAGGGCAGGCAGGAAGCTTGGCTTACTCCATTACCAGGGCTACCAAGCATCCTGCTTGCTCCAGCTCTGTGGCTGCCGGCTGCCATGTTGGTCAGGTTAATTTGCATATATTCACTCTGATAGGCTGGTTGGCGTGGCTTGGGTGTAGTGGAGAGACACCAATTTGCATGTTTCTCTTCTATTATTGTAGATGCCTATGTTCCTCCCTCTATTTCTAGTTATTCTGCATACAGCAGTCTCTTTAGGATTTCTTGCAATGCTGACTTGGTGGTAATAAACTCCTTTAGCTTCTTCTTTTTGTCTGCGAAGCTTCTAATTTCATCTCCAGTTTTGAATGATAGCCTTGCAGATTAGAGTAGTCTTGAATTCAGTCCCTTTATTTTTTCATTACTTTGTATACTTCATGCCACTCCCTTCTGGCTTTGTGTGTTTTTGTTGAGAAGTCAGCTGATAATCTAATGGAAGATTCCATATAGGTAACTTTATGTCTCTCTGTTGCAGCCCTCATGATTATTTCTTTGTCTTTAATGGTTGACATTTTAATTATGATGTGTCTTGTTGTGGCTCTTTTTGGGTTCATGTTATTTGGGAATCACTGTGTTTCCTGAACTTGTGTGGCATTTTTCTTCCCCAAGGGAAGTTTTCTGTCATTATTTCTTCCAACAGGTCTCTCATTCCTTACTCAGCTTCCTTTCTTTCTAGCACCCCCTTTATGTGAATGTTGCTTCTTTTCATGTTGTCCCAAAGCTCCCTTAAACTCTCCTCCTACATTTTAATTTTTTTCCAATTACTGTTCTGATTGTTTTTTGTCCTCCCCATCTTCTTTTTTCTAAATATGAATAGATTTTTATGCATAAAGTATTACAAAGATTACTACATATATCTCTTTTTCCCCTGCCCTTCCCCCAGCCTCCCCTACCCCACAGTGTTTTGTGTCCATTGGTTATGCTTAAATGCATGCATAAAAGTCCTTTGGTTGATCTATTACCCCCCCCAACCCTCCCTGTCATTGTTGCTGTAATTTGACAGTCTGTTTGATTCTGCTCTGCCTCTGTATCTATTTTTGTTCACCAGTTTATAATGGTTATTATTATCCGTAGATGAGTGAGGACATGTGATATTTTTTCTTTCATTGCCTGGCTTATTTCACTTAACATTATGCTCTCCAGTTCCATCCATGCTGCTGCAAATGATAAGAATTCCTTCTTTTTTACAGCAGCATAGTATTCCATTGTGTAGATGTACCATAGTTTTCTAATTCATTCATCTGCTGATGGGCACTTAAGCTGTTTCCAAATCTTAGCTATGGTAAATTGTGCTGTTATGAACATAGGGATGCATATGTCCTTTCTGATTGGTGTTTCTGGTTTCTTGGGATATATTCCCAGAAGTGGGATCACTGGGTCAAAAGAGAGATCCATTTTTAATTTTTTGAGGAGACTCCATATGGTTTTCCACAGTGGTTGCAGCAGTCTACATTCCCACCAGCAGTGCATGAGTGTTCCTTTTTCTCTGCATCCTCTCCAGCACTTGTTGTTTGTTGATTTGTTGATGATAGCCATTCTCACAGATGTGAGATGGTACCTCATTGTTGTTTTGATTTGCATCTCTCTGATTAGTGACTTTGATCATATTTTTATATGTCTCTTGGCTTTCTGAATGTCCTCTTTTGAAAAGTGTCTATTTAGGTCCTTTGCCTATTTTATATATTGGATTGTTTATCTTCTTTTTGTTAACTTATATGAGTTCCCTATAAATATTGGATATTAACCTCCTATCAGTGATATCATTGGCAAATATGTTCTCCCATGCAGTGGGCTTTCTTGTTTTGCTAATGATTTCTTTTGTTGTGCAGAAAATTTATTTTTATATAGTCCCATTTGTTCAATTTCTCTTTAGTTTCCAATGCCCTAGGAGGTGTATTAGTGAAGAAACTGCTTTATCCATTTTGAGTTTATTTTTGTGTATGGTGTAAGTTGGTGGTCTAGTTTCATTTTTTTGCATGTATCTGTCCAATTTTCCCAGCACCATTTATTGAAGAGACTGTCTTGATTCCATTGTATGTTCTTGCCTCCTTTGTCAAATATTAATTGAGCATATTGGTTCGGGTGGATTTCTGGGTTCTCTATTCTATTCCATTGACCTATATGTCTGTTCTTGTGCCAGTACCAGGCTGTTTTGAAAACAGTGGCTTTATAATACAGCTTGATATCTGGTATTGAGATCCTTCTTACTTTGTTCTTCTTTCTCAGGATCATTGCAGTTATTTGGGGTCTGTTTTTATTCCAGATGAATTTTTAGAGAGTTCATTCTAGGTCTGTAAAATATGCCATTGGTATTTTAATTGGGAATGAGTTGAATTTCCTCCCTTATCTTCCAACTGGCTGATTTGTTCCTCAGTTTCTTCTAGTGTGCCATTGAAACCTCCCATTGTGATCTTTTTTGTTGCTATGTCATTCTTCATTTCCTCTCAATTCTTATCTATGTTGGTGTATTTCTCATTCAGGTCCTTATAATTCTCATTGAATTGCTTGTAATAGTCAGATATTTGAGTGTCCTTATAACCATTACTTTAAACTATTTATCTGACAAAGTACTTGCCTCCATTTCATTTAGTTCCTTTTCTGGACATTCCACCTTTTCTTTTATTTGGGTATTGTTACTTTGCCTCCCTATTTTTTTCTGTTCCTTTTTTATTTGTTTTTGTCTAGACCATGTTTCTGTCTAGACAAAACTGTTGTGTCACCAATCTTTTGGGGGTGTGGTCCTATGTAGTAAGTGTATTGTGGGACCCAGTGGCGCAGTCTCTCAGATCTCCTGAGCTAGGTGTTCTAGGAAAGCCTCCTACTTTAGTTATTTGGTTTCTCCTGTTGTAGTTAGGTCTTGAATGTTATTGTCCCATTTGTGGATAGAGTCTCCTCACAGATTGTCTGACTATGTGGCTCACCCCTGACTTGATTGTGCAAATACTGTGGATGTGCTCCAGGTCCTGGCTCCCATGGCAAGGGTCTCCTGTGAGGTCCCACTGGCATACGACTGACTTGTGATCCTGGGGCTTGTGGCCATGGTGGCATGTGACTCTGTGACTCACTGTGGGGGTCCTCAAGCCCACAGCAGGGGTCCCTTGTGAGGTCCCACTGGTATGGGCTCACTACATGGGTCTTTTGTGGTGTCCAAGGCCAGTTGGGTGTTTGTGAGGCTGTGTTCCACACCACCACTGCTCTCCTCTTCAAGATGGTTTGGTTTCTGTGTCAGAGATGCACCTGCCTGCAAAGTGCCTGTAGCGGTAGCAGGAGCTCTTTTTCCAGAAAAGCCTGACCCACCAGCCCCTGAGATTCCTGTGAGATCTAACTGTCCCTCACATACACACACACACACACACACACACACACACACACACACACACCATGTACACACACTATCCTCTTACTCTCTTATTCACTGACACACCCTCACTCCTGTCCTGCTGGATACCATGTTGCCTCCTAAAAGAATTCTTGCAGCATGAAAAAAACTTTGGCTATCTTTGGCCATCTGAGCAAAAACTCAACTTAGTTCATCTGCCAGAAAACATATTTGGATCCATAATTTTTCTTTGGAGTTTTGTATTGTTTTATCTGTGTGTTTATGTATGTCTATGTATGCATATTATAAATATTATATGTTTCTACCAATAGATGGTATTGCCAAAAATTGATTTGTAAATTCAAATTTAGATTATAAATGGGCCCTACTTAATTAGATTAAAACAAATGGTGCTTGTACAGATTGGAAAAAATTACAGAAATTAATGCAATTGCTTTTCAAGTGCACATAATCTATGCTTAATCTTTAATAAATAAAAATGAGCTAAGAATGTCAATTTCATTAAATATATGCAGCTCTCAACTTTCCTTGAGGTTCAGAACTAGTAGACTAGATGGGAAACCAGGGTAATAAGTTTGGAAACCTTAATGTGTTATTTTACAAGTTTAAAAGGGTGAACTTTTCCTCAGATTAAGATCCAGACACTTGTGACAAAACCTAATTAAGGTGTGATTGAAATGATTGCACATAAATAATAAGATGTGTGTTGGGGCCCTGACTGGTTTGGCTCAGTGGATAGAGTGTCGGCTTGTGGACTCAAGGGTCCCAGTTCGATTCCAGTCAAGGGCATGTACCTGGGTTGCAGCACATCCCCAGTAGGAGGTGTGCAGGAGGCAGCTGATCGACGTTTCCCTCCCATTGATGTTTCTAACTTTCTATCTCTCTCCCTTCCTCTCTGTAAAAAATCAATAATATATATATATTTTTTTAAAAAGATGTGTGTTGGGTAAAAGAAGGTATGAGGAATCAAAATAAATATTTATTGAGGAATAAAAAGTAATTTTGTCTTAAAATGATTGTCCCAGAATAAGAAAGATAAAAAGATAGGACAAAAGCTGAATGTTTTATGAAAGTTGCAGAATGTTTGTGAAAGTTGTGGAAGGTTTATTGAGGAAGAATATTGAGAGAAGAAATCTTATGTATGGTCAAACCTAGATTGGAACAGATTTATTTATTTAAATTAATTTCAAAAGTACACTGTTGCAGAATAAGAATGTTGGTTTCTTTCTCCCTTAAAAGAACAAAAGTGGATAATAGCCATTCTAACAGGTGTGATGTGCTATCTCATTAAAGTTTTGATTTGCATTTACCTAATAGCTAGGGAAGTTGAACATACAGATCATATATCATAGAAATGTACACTTGAAATTTATATGACTCTAGTAACCAATGTCACCCCAACAAGTTTAATTTTTTTAAAAAGGGAAAAAATTTCCCTAAACTATTGGTATGCTCTTACATTTAAAGTGCTAAATTTTGCTTCTAACCATTTGACTTTCTATAATTGCTTATAAAACTTTAAGTATACAATTAAATTGATAGCTAAAATAGGAAACTCTCTCTTTACAAAAGGGGGAAATGAAACTAATTAAGCATAGTTGATCTTTAAAAAGTGGATTTCAATCCAATTATTCCATAAAAATAAAAGTGTACTAATAATGATTGCATATATTCTCATTGTGTAGAAGCATTCCCACATCAAAGGGCTATAAAGACAGCAAGTTACTAAAATACTTCTAAAAAGTATTTTTTCTTCTTGAAAAATCTCAACAGCATGCCACAGAGATTGGGAAACCTATTTTACTAGATAAATTCTATACGAGGTATGCAAATTTTAATTAATATTGCAGCATTTCCATTGCACTTACCATCCAGTCCTCTGATTTTATAGAACAAATGAAAAAAGAGTTAAAATTCAATTGGTAAAACTTATTGATCCGTTCAATCTGCTTTGTCCCAAAGTCTTTCACTTGCTATTCTTAAGATCTATTACTTTTGGTAAGCATCAATCGTCCCCTTTTAAAAATCAATACTGGAAGACATATAAAACTATATCAGGTGACATGTGAACCTTTCTTATTAAAAAGACTTTTTAACTTATTGAAAAGAACTTATAAAGGCTCTTCAAATTAATGAAAGTTTATAGAGCAATATTTTCACAGTGCACTCCTGGGAGATGAAAACAACAAACATGTTGGCCTATAACCTGGATATATGATCCATCAAAAAGACATCTCCACAAGGACTCTCTTCAGCCTCACTGACAGGGACCATGCTGGGTATTGTTAACTAATCCCTGACTTGAGAAGTTAAAAAGAATATATGTTTTTCATTTAAGAAGGCTCCCACACTTCCACTTCATTAACCTGATTGAACACCCCAGCCTATAGGAGATGACAACTTAAAGTTATCCAGAGCAGACAACCACTCAGATAAACAGCAGATGGTACTAGAAGCAGATGGCTTTTCCCAGAGTCCGAAATTGGGCCAGTGAAGTCAATTCCAGCTATATATAATCCACATAATCTATACGTTTATTTCCTAGTTGTCATTTTCCTGAGCATGTTAATGATTTTAATTATTTTGTGATAAGCTGGGTTTTAGGTTGTATGTTCTAGTTATATCATATCATTTAATCCTCAACTATATATTACTTTCTATTTTTTGTTGTTTCAGCCATTGTAAATGGGAGACTTTGGCATAAAAGTATTATGATACAATGATTTCAAATCTTAGTCTCCTGAAAGCTATCTGAATGTTAGATTGCCATCCAATGCCTGCCTCTGTCTCTGGTAAAACTGATGACCCTATAGATATTTCTGTTAGCAATTTCTCAACTGCCCCTAACTATACCACTGATTTCAGCAGAGCTCCCCCTTCTGAAACTTACTGAGTTAAATTGTAAAACGGAGTTCCACCTTTCCCCTCTGCCTACCTAAACCCACCCTATGCATCAGCCATACTCTCCTCAGGTGAAATCTAACCATCTCCCACTAGACACCCCTTATCACATCACTACCTATATCTTAAGTTCCTTACATCTGGTTGCACCTATTTCAACCCTGACTGCTGTGGAACTACCCTTTGTAAGGCCTTTGTGAGTGGAAACAGCCCACACTGTCATAAACCTAAATGTTCACACCACAATATTCAAACACACTGGAAAGAACTCCTCCAGGGATGTTCAAACCAGACTTGAGTCCTGGTTGGGAAATGTTCTCACCTCCCTTCCTGTTAATGAATCAAGAAATGAACAAACTCTTGCAGGCATTCTTTGTACTCCCACAGATTATATTTTTGTCTCATACAAAAATCAGCCTTGACATTTGATAGTCTTCTAGACAGTTGGAGACTGATTGGGAAATGCCTTTTGGGTCACTTGACATCCTCTTTTACTATCCTCAAAATGATAACACTGACCCCTTGGAGTTCTAATCAGAGGGGGAAAGTGGCCTTATCAGTAGTGGATTACTACCCTGATGAGGATCCATCTGTTTAAGAAGATAACTAGTGTGGCTTCTTTGTGGAATGTGACTTGACAGGAGTTTTTTAGGAGATAAGGGAAATTGTTTTCTCAGAATTGTATACTCATTGGGTGGCCTCTGTAATGCTTAATTAGATATAATGTGAAACCTAACTAGAGGCATCAAACTGATCACTCAACAGCTAGAGCCTTTTGAGCCCAGCAAACATATCTATACTCCTGAGCATGAGTAGTCCTCAACAACAGAGTCACCCTTGATTATGTGCTCACAGCCTAAAGAGGAATTTGTACCATAGTCAATACAGCCTGCTGTTCTTAGATAAATACTTCTTCCAAGGTAGAATTAGAAAAAACCAAACTCCTCAATCTTACCAAATCCCTTAGGAGTGTTCCAGTTTTGCTTCTAGTGTCAATGGCTGGTTGAGATTTACATTTGCTGACATTTTCAGCTGGCTCCCAACTATACTTGGAATTATTTTTAAGGTCTGGGTTGCAAGTTGTTATTCTAATTTGTTCAATATATTTGTCAAATTATTGATGTATAACCAAATAGTTAAAACCACCTACAAAAAATCTAGTAATTGTTACATGAAAAATACAAATGATCCATCACACCACAATTTCCCTCCATGTTTGTCAACAGATTCTGATTGAAAGGAGGAATGTGGGCTCTGAGAAAGAAAATACCTACTAAGAAGGGCTCTTGATAGCCAAATGGGCTCAAATTTAAAAGCAGAGCCTAGCAATTGTTTCTAAACAGTCACCTTTCACACAAATTGCACTTCAGGCAAGATCCTGCACTGAACCCTCTGCCTCACACACTGAACTGCCTGCCTATATTGTGTTCTTGAAATCTGAGCCAGCCCTTAAAAGGAAACTACTGAAATTGTTTCAAACAACAGGTCTGAGACTTTCCCTGTCCAATTAGAGCTGTGTAACTATATCTCCATCAACATTGTCACCAGCCAATCAGAGTGGTTCCATTCTGACCAATCAGGGCAGTGCATTTTGGACCAAACTTTGAGTCTTCGGGATCCTCATTTGCATAAGAATGAACCAATCAGGAACCATTGGCAGGAACCATTGGCAGGAACATCTGTCTATATAAGTCAGTTCCTCTCTGCCTTGAAGAGTACACTTTTCCTTTACACTAAAGACTGAGGACTTGTGGCTTCCTCAGTTGGAGCTGAAATAGCAAAGGTGTCTCAACAGAGCAGAGCAAACTGGCGCAGGACAGAATGGAGCCGACTGGTGCATAGCAGAGCAGAGCAAGCAGAGCAGATAAGAACTGTCTAGCCAGAGAGGGGCTCCTAGGAGCCTCTCCCCAGAGTCGCCTAGCCCCAGGGCCTCCTTATAACCATGCTGTTTTACAGCCATACTGCTTTATAATTGAGCTGTAACACTATTAAGCTGTTACACAGCCATGCTGTTCTCACAGCCATGCTATACCACAATTGAGCTGTTTGCACTGAATAAATTTCCTTCTTCACTGCACCACAAATTGGTAATTTCTGTTGGCATTGAATTGGCACTAACAACCATTGGTGGACGTGGCTAAATAGCTAAATTGTGCTTTAAAAATCATTTACTGGGAAGATTTCCATGTACAAATCTACCTTTCGAAAACTGCATTATGGCATAATGTTAAGAGGGGAAAAACAAGATAAGTTATAACCTTAGAAAGAAATAATGTACAGGAAAATAGATAAGAAGACCAAAATATGAAAATGATCAGTCCTTGATTTATTTATTTTTCTGTATTTCCCACAATTTATTAATATTGATAATTCTTATAATACAAATTGCAGTTTTTCTTTTTTCTTTTATTTTGTTCATTTTTTTACTATGGAAAGGTTTCTCATACAGAACAGGGCGACAGGACTTTTGAGTAGAATATTAAATGGACATGTACCCTTGCTAAGTCAATTTCTTTCTCTGGGCCTCTGTTACTCCTTCATAAAATGTAGGAGACTGACAAGGAAGTATTATTCAATATTTTATAGCCAAATTACTGGCCTGGCTGAGCTGCATAGAGCCTTGGCAAATTGAAGTCTACAGTAGGACTTTGAGCTCTCTGATCCCAATAACTGTCAATTGGTGGGATTTTTTCTTTTATTTCTTTGTTGTTGTTGTTGTTGTTGTTGTTAATCCTCACCCAAGGATATTTTTTCCATTGATTTCTAGAGAGTGGAAAGGAGAAAGGAAGGTGGAGAGAGATATATATATCAATGTGAAAGAGACACTCCATTGGTTTCCTCCTGCATGTGTCTTTACTGGAGCCAGGGATCAAATTTGCAACCTAGGTATGTGCCCTCTACCCTTCAGTGTGTGGGATGATGCTCTAACCACTGAGCACACCAGACAGCACTGATTGGATTTTAAATTTACCTGTAACATGATTATATATTATTTTATCATACAAAATATCTTGAAAAGGTAATGTACATGTTATTGGCTCTAGGACAGAGTGGAAAAGGAAATGTAAAAAGAAAAATAGAATATATCCCCAAACAAGATATTGAATGAAAGAAAATAAACCTAGTTGCAGAATGACATATACATTAGTATATTAGCTATGTAAATTAATAAAACCATAATCTTATATATAACTATATACACACACATACATACATGTAAAAGTATAAAAATGAAATGGAAGAATACATACCAAATTCATCTTTGCCTCTGGGAATGATTGGAGAGGAATGGGGCTGAAAATAGGGGACATAAATTAAATTGTCTGTAACGTCTTATTTATCCCACTGGAAAAATATCTAAAGCAAACAATGTTAAGATTGGTAACAGTTGTTATGCAACATAAGTAAGTTCTAGAGATCTGCTAAACAACATAGTGCCTATACTTAACAATACTGTATTGTACATTTAAAAAGTTGTTAAGTAGGTAGATATGTTAAGTGTTCTTACAACACAAGAAATGTTGTTTATCAATTCTGGTGTGTTTGTTATATAATTGATTCTTTGTGCTTTTCAGTATTTTTCTACTTATTCAAAATAAAAACATAATTAATTTTTAAAGCCAAATGTTAATTATTTCTTTTTTGTCTTTTTAAAATCTGTTAAATGTCCATGGATTATTTTGATAAATGATAAATGAATTTAATCTTAAAATAGGGAAATTAAGAAAAGATAAAAGTAATAGGACAAAGATAAGTGAAAGAGACAGTTACTGTGACAAGATAGACAGGGACCCTGGAAACCTCGAGAAATTCTTACCCAAAAGTAACAAACAAATCCCTGTACTAGAGCATAAGCCAAAGACTTAACAAATGGATTCTTCAAAAGATGGAAGATGGTTAACAAATGGATCCATCAAAAGATGGTTGTGTTCCATCAACCATCATATGTACTAAAACTCTACTCTGTTTCATTGATTTCTTCAGATAGAAACTTCCAGTGAGTCTTCTCCAAGTGCTTAGCCTTGTAGGGACAAATTGTCCATCTCAGTTTCCAAGGTGGCTGTTATACCACCACAAATCACCCCTGCCATGCCTTCTTGAGTCAAATTCCTACCAATTTCCAGGAATCATATGGGGAATATAGTTCTCTGGATTTATTCCTTCAGAGTACTCAGCTTACAACATTTCTTAAACTAAACGTCTTACTACAAAAGCTGAACCTGTTTAGATAAAGCTTTTCATTTTCCCCTACAACCCTCTCCCCACACTAAAGCCCTGTCAAAGTCAGAAATGTCATTTTAACCTGTAACTTCAAAGAAATCTCAGTCATCTTAGCTCTTTGCTGTACAGTGATTGTCAATTGAATCTATGTGCTTTTATCAACTTATCGTCTCTTGATTTTCCCTTTCTGGTAGCCCTTTCCCACCTAAGCTCTCCTTGCTTTTTGTGGGCAACCCACAATATGATGTTTTTGAATGGTTCTGCCACACCCAGAGCCACAAAACTGTCTGAGCTGATGTAAGTGAAGCACTGACTCCAGATTTTGCTAAGGGTAGCAATGACCTTATATCCAGCCATACACTATGCCAGGAAAACAGTTGTAGTCAAACAATATATGGATCCCAGGGCAAAGGTAAAAGGCCCTGCTGATCAGTGAGGGGTGTAGGTTGGGAAGGTGGTCAGGTAAATGAGAGTGCTAAATGGAATAGGTAAACATGGGCTTCATGCATTCAGAAGCAAGAGTCCCCCTTACCTCAATGCTCAAATAGACCACTGATAGGGTAATTTAAGGGAAAGAATTAGGGATTGACCTGTAATTATCACTCTTCTTGATGTACAGGGTAGCTTTGGGCAACTCGCTCTAATGTATCTGAGACTCAAATCCTCCATATGAAAAATGTTACCATCATGGAAACTATTACTGTACTGTGATAAAAGAGTTTAGAGATGAGCTCTAAACTAAACTCTCATTTTAGTTTGAAAACTCTGAGGCTCAGGGAGTAGAATCAACATGTACCATGTGGTCTTCAATATTTACCTTTCCTAAGTCCATGAGGTTGTTTGTGAGGCCAAATTAAATAAAACATAGGAGCCCTCTGACTCCTTTAGAAGAGAGGAGTTATAAAATTTTAAGATGGTATTGACAGCCATAGTGCTCATGTTTCCTTAACATAATTCTGTTTCCTGAATGAAGACAGACCAGTCTGAGTTTTCATTTTCTCAGGACCACTGAACATACAGCTGTCTCCCTCAGCTGATCATCTCAGCAACAAGCCCAGACAGAAGCTCTCTGCCTCATCATTGCTGTGGCTTTTCCAACCTCAGGCTGTCCCAGCTGTTTGAGCAGTCCTTCTGCCTATGAGTCTGGAAACAACTGGCCTCTCAGTATGTCCTTCCAGGCCCATTGTGGCCAGTGCTACTTCTCACCATGTGACACACAGCATTCCAGTGCCATAAGTATATGACATAGAGCAGGGAGAAATTAATTACAAAAGGCCTTCTAGAGAGCTATTGGGAGATTGGATCAGAGTCAAGCAGATGAGAGAAAGGATGAGGAAGTCGAAAAGGACAGAGGGCAAAACAAAGAGCATGCCTAGGATCACACTCTTCCTTTCAGTGCATATTGTGCCAAAATGGCTTCTCATATAAAAGTGTAATATGTCTAGTATGTGGCCTAGATGACTAAAGCAGGCTTGTGGATTTTTTCAGTCTAATAAATTAAGTTTTCAGAAAATAAAGGAATCCCATTCCTGGTGTTAGCTGCATCCACTGTAGACCTCCATTAACAAATGGTATTTAGTCCTGGGAGATACCTGAGGGTAGAATGTGGAGATGGAAATCAAGAAGGAGAGATTAGTTAACCTACCTGCTTTTCAGCATCTTTCAGTGTTTGACTAGAAGTGACTTGGCCTTGTATCATGAATCATTGGGGTCAGCAATATCATGACATCAGCACCTTAGACAATAAACAAATGGGTCTTTCCATTTATTCAGGTGCTAAATATATGTAGCTACTAAAGCATTGTTGAAATAAGGCAAAACAACACAGTGGTTTATAGAAAAGGGTGAATTCAGTGCCAAGGAAGGCTGATTTCAGGTTCTTTATCCAGATCTGGAGAGCAATATCCTGATTTTTTTGCTCTTCTGCTTAACTGGTGTCCACTGTCTTCAAAATTAAGTGATGTATTTGGAGACTTCTTGAGAGACGTGACAAATTGGGATTTTTGTTGCTCTCACTATATTATTTCCATATCTCTGAGTAACAAGCTAGGCACATTCACCTCTTCCCCACAAACACACATATGGAAGGATATAGGTAAGTCATGATCTAGGATTTAACAACCAACACTTTGGCCTTGAGTTATAAAGCATGCTTATCTTTCTCTTTGCAGCCTAACTTCCAAACTGTTGCTTCCTCAGATGAGTATTGTTTTTATTTAGTTTTAAGTCAAACTACATATACCTGAAAACTCACTATAAAACTGGAACCATTGCCCTAGCTGGTTTGGCTCACTGAATATAGTGTTGGCCTGTGGACTGGAGGGTCCCAGGTTCGATTCTAGTCAAAGCATGTACTTTGGTTGTGGGCACATCCCCAGTGGGGGGTGTGCAGGAAGCAGCTGATTGATGCTTCTCTCTCATCTGTTTCTGACTCTCTATCCCTCTCCCTTCCTCTTTGTAGAAAATCAATAAAATATATTTTTTAAAAAATAAAAAATAAAACTGGCACCATTCATCTTCCTTTCAACTATTCAGCCAAATGAATATGACTATGTAATTTATGAAACATCTTAACATGTCAAGGCTGCAGCTTTTCAAATACAGGATTTGCTATGGGGAAAAAAAGAATGTGACATATACTATACATAAAACATTCAACAGGCAGTAGGTACATTTCTTCTCTTGCTTGTGGGATTATAGTACAGTATATAGGCAGCCCACAAAAAGAAGCACATAGAGATGCATACACAAATACAGAGAGGGAAATTGAAGACAGTATATTTACATTTAGGATACCACTACAAGTCTAAGCAAAGAGAGATTGAAAAGGCAACAGTAATGCCAGTACACAAAGAAGCTGTGTAATAGGGTCTACTGATTCTCTGGGCCTTGGACAAAAGTACCAACAAGTCAACATGGAGCTCTGTGAAGGAAAGGGCTCTTTCAAAAATGCCCCCTCTTGGCTGAGGATCCAAGCATGGGGGCACCAAGATGCCAAATAAACCCTAGATTCAACAAAGTGAATCAATATCCTTTTCACAAGCTACTCTTTTTTGTTAATATTTCCTCAAATAATAATCATTTCAGTAACAGAGGTGGAGTTTGTTACTATGAATAAACCAAGTAACTTCTCCCCAATAGGGAAGGCTTTCCCAGAGAACCTGCAGCATATTACTCTGTTAAAAGAGTTGATAGAAAGAAACTTAGTTAATAGTATGGTATACAGAGTTTCTAACAACTCTATTGGGTCCATACTGTCCAGCCTACTTCCTTGTGCTCATATCTCTCTAATACTCTTAGCACCTCAGGTTTTGGAACCAAACCCCAGCCATACACCTCAGATCTAATATAAGTTCTTGTCTAATTCTACCTGTGACACAGTATCTAACACCAACTTCAATTCTTATAGGACAAAGCTCCCTTTTGAACCCCCAGCCTTCCCAGAATAGTGATGAAATGTCCCATATATGTGATGTACAATATGGCAGCCACTAACCACAGATGATTATTAAGCACCTGAAATGTGACTGAATTTCAACTCTTCACTCAGCAGTAATGAGAAGCTCTGCTCTCCAAGTGTCAACAGAAGGTAAATGGAGAACCTGGACTTTTATCTTCACCAGGAACTAACAAGGCAACACATTGTCTTCCCCTGCTGTAACAGTGTCAGAGAAAGCTAGCTAAAACATTAAGTTCAAATAAGACCCAGAGTCTCATGATATATTACAAAAATATCTAGGTTTCCATAAAAAAATCACTCATCATATAAGAATGAGAAAGATCTCCAAATGAATAAAAAAATACAAAGCCAAGATGACAGAAATGTTAGTTATCTGACAAAGATTTTAAAGCAGTAATGATAAAAAGTACCTCAATAAGCAATTACAAACTCTCTTGAAACAAATGAAAAATAGAAATTCTCAGAAAAATAGAAGATGCGCTGAAGAACCAAGTGGAAATTTTATAAATAAAAAGTAGAGTGACTGAATTATTTTTGTTGTTGATCCTCACTTGAGGATATTTTTCCATTAATTTTTAGACAAAGTGGAAGGGAGGGGTAGAGACAGAGAGAGAAACGTTTATGGGAGAGAGAGACAGCAATTTGGTTGCCTGCTCCATGTGCCCCAACCAGGGCCAGGATTGACCAGGGCCAGGGATCGAGTATACAACTGAGGTAATTTTGACCAGAATCTAATCAAACCAGGGACCCTTCAATCCCAAGGCCAATGTTCTTGCCACTTAGCCAACCTGGCTAGGGTGTAATATTATTTTTAAATCAGCATGCCCACAGCAAGCCGGTGAGGTGGGCAGTACAGTAGACCCAGTCAGAGAGGTCAGGACCTTGGCATATAGCAGAGGTACAGGTGGAGATACAGGACATAGGCAAAGTGAAACTGACAGGAGATAGGACAAGTATGGGGTGAGGTGAGCTGCTGCTCATGTCATAGACTGCAGAGATGAGTTCAGAGATAGTGAGTTGAATCTGGAACATGTTGACTTTGAGATGGCATATAAGTGAAAGTGCCAAGCATGCTGATGAAATAATAAAGTATCATCTTTTAAAGCATAAAACAACAACAGATGATCTCTACAGAAGAATGGAGAGGACTGAGGAAAGAATCTGGTAACTTAAAGATAGAAAAATAGAAATTCTCCAATCTAAACAATAGAGAAAAATTGACTGAAAAAAACTAAACAAGGTCTCAGGGACCTGTGGGATTATAAAAAAAACTATCTAACTTTTTTGTCAGCAAAGGAGAACTGTCACTATAGGATAATGATGACTTCACAAAAAATGTATTCAAAGAAGTAATGGCTGAAATTCTCCCAAAATTATTCAATGATATAAGCCTACAGATTCAAGAAGCTGATAGTATTCCAAACTGGATGAACCCAAAGAAATCCATGCCAAGATACATCACAGCCAAGACTCTGAAAACTAAAGACATTTTTTAAAAAGAGAGATATTGAAAGCAATGAGAAGCCTTATCTACAAGAAGGAGGGAAAAACAGGTTGAATGACAGCAGATTTCTCATCAAAACTCATGGAGATCAGAAGGAAATGATATTTTTTTCAAGAGCTGGATGAAAAGAACTGTCAATTCAGAATCCTATATCCTGTGAAAATATCCTTCAAGAATGAAGGTGAAATCAAGAAATTCTCAGATGAAAGCAGACTAAGAGAATTTGTTAGCAACAAACTTGCATTAAAAGAATGACTAATGGACATTCTCTAAACAGAAAGAAAATATAAAAGACTTTGGAACCTCATGGAGGAAGAAAAACAGCAGAAAGAGTAAAAGTAAGAGGCAACACACTTTGCTTCTCATGTTGCATTTTCTCAAGTACGTTTGACAGTTGAAGCAAAAATTATGACATTGTCCAATTCAGTTCTAAATGTAAGTAGAAGAAATATTTAAGACAATCTACATATATAAAAGTCTAAGTGACTGGACAACTGGACAACTGGCCAGTCACTATGATGCACACTAACCACCAGGAGGCAGATGCTCAACACAGGAACTGCTGAGCTGCAGTGACTTGGCAGCTGCAGTTCTCAGGTGAAGCACCGGGAATCGGGCTCTCTCCTCTCTGATTCCAGTTGCATTACCTGAGAACCCTCCCCTCACAATCTGGGACCCCTCGGGGTATGTCAGAGAGCAAGTTTCAGCCTGATCCACACAAGTCAGGCCGAGGGACCCCACCAGTGCAAAAATCTATGCACTAGGCCTCTAGTGGTATTACAAAGAGGGATGATAAAGGGGCTTTAAAAAGGCAAGGATGGACGGGGAGCGGAAGCTGTGAAGGCAGGCATGCTGGGAGCGATGGGAACATCGGGAGGACGAGCTCGGCACCTGCCGTTCTAGACCAGTAGGCGGGGAGGGCAGAGGCGGCGCAAGGGGGGAGAGAAAAAACTATATAACCAGATACCCAGAGAAGATAGATCATGGAGAGACAAAGAAACAGCCCGCATATGAAAGAAAAACAGGCATCACCAGAAAGGGAAGTAAATGAAATGGAGGCAAGCAACTTTTCGGAGAAAGAATTCAGGGAAATGATCATAAGGTAGATGAAAAGAATGGAAGACAAATTTGACAGTATGTGTAAGAACCAAGAGGAAATGAAGAAGAACCAAGAGGAAATGAAGAAGAACCAAGAGGAAATGAAGAAGAACCAAGAGGAAATGAAGAAGAAGCAAGAAGAAATGCAAAACGACATCACTGCTATGAAGAACTCAATAGAAAGCATCAAGAGTAGACTAGAAGAAGCAGAGGACCGCATCAGTGAGCTAGAAGACAAGGTAGAAAAAAATACCCAAGCAGAGC
>PVJC01031370.1:0-20625 GCA_004026665.1 Murina feae | reverse complement strand
GGGTCCTGCGCTGTCCCGCCCTGCAGCTGCTCTGTGCACTCGGGAGGTCCCTCAGCCCGGCCTGTGCCCTCTCGCAGTCTGGGACCCCTCGGGGGATGCCCACCTGCTGGCGTGCCTGACCAGCCTGGGTGAGGGGCTTTAAGGCTGCCCACAGCTCCCATTGACCCAACGTCCCAGCAAGGCCGGCTGGACACAGGTTTCTGTGATTTATCTCCTATAATTGATACTGTTCCTTGAAGGCCTGGGGTTATCTTCTATAATTGATACACTGTTCCTTTAAGGCGGCCTTCTAACTAAGGAAGCCTCCTCTGCTTCACCTCGCAGCGTCTATAATGAAACAATTGTTACTTTTACTGGTTAGGCGGGAGCTGCTCTTTCCTTCAGCTCGGGAGGATTCTATGATTGTTACATTGTTTCAAAACTGCTAGAGGCAGTTTAATCGGAGCTGAGCTGAGGGGCGCAGCTTCACTTTCGCTCCTGCCACAATGGAAAGGGCTGTTTACTCAGGTCCGTGAGTGGCGGCCGCCATGTTGGCTGGGCTAATTTGCATATAGCCGCTTTGATTGGCTGGTGGGCGTGGCTTACTCTGTCTCGGAGAAACAGTTAATTTTAATATTTTGCTTTTATAGAGTGGATAGTCCTTTATATTTAACAATACACTTATATACATTATACTTGATAACATATCACATTGTGCTTTGTCTCCCCAAATATCATATAAAGTTCTTCATGAAATGTTCTAAGCCTTGTAACTCCTGTTTCCTTCATTGAGGAGCACAATGCTTTGCATTGGACTTAAAACTTTTACCTCTAGCACCTTAAAATTTTTCAATGGGCCTAACAATTAAATAACAGAGCTTAGCAGGAGAAAAGCTTACACATTTTTATAAGTTTTATGTAACACAGGGGCCTTCATAGGGAACAAATAAATTGTGAAGTCTTCATGGTTTTATATCAAGTTGTGAAAGTCAAGTAAATTGTGGGAAAATAACTGAATTGTGTGGGAAAACTGAAGGAAAACAAGAATTACTTTTGTTTCTTATCTCCTTTTCCTGGACTCTCAGAGAATACGTACATAAATTACTGAAGGAATAGCAACTGGAATAAAGAGAAAATAGCTAAAGAATGGAATCAGATGACTGCAAGAAGCAGCATGATGATTTCCTAAATTTAGCACTAATGTGTCCAGTGTTACATAGCCTCTATGTGTCACAGGCTTATCACCAGAAAGGGTGCCATTTGCTCAAGCAAGAGACAGGGAGAGATGGCTAACTCTCCACCCTAATGGCATGAACCAGAAAGTGGAAGAGAAAATGGCTAGCTGAGTCAACTTAATCTTTAGGACAGTTACCCATGAAGGGACAGATTGTTCAATGACCAAACAACTTCTATTCCAAAACCAAAATGAGAAATGAGAATAGAATTTGGTGTGAGAATATTTTCTTAGGAGCCAAAAAATACTAATGCACTGTTCAGTCCTTCATGTGATAGCTCTACTGCATGTTCTATAAATGTTTAGATTATTTCTCTTAGGTTTTGACCTGAGCATTTGTATTCTTACAGGATTTACCAGTCTGAAATTAGATTATACAATAAATCCACATTCAAATAATGTGGTTTGAAATCCACATTCAAATAATGTGGTTCATGGTTAGTAGTTTTTCTTTTCTTCCTTCTGCAAAAACATTTTTCCAAATTTTTCTACAATCAAAATGTATATTTTTGCCATTTGATAACACACTTATCAAAACTTTGAATTAATTATATTCCTAAATATTAAACATCAAACAAACATACTGCTTCCTCATGAAGGTCCACATATCAAATTTAGAAAATTTCATCTTATCTTAGGCAGCGGTAAGTAGAGGATAATTACAGATTCTTTGTTGATCTTTCTTCCTGATATCCTATATCATTTTACATGCTTATCCTTATCCCATTTTATGTTCCTAAACTTATTTCATTTTATATTCCTAATACAATTCCAACCTCTCTTTAAAAATATAAGTAGCTATTTCAATAAAAGTGTAAAATAGATTTAGGTGTATTTTTTCTTTGGTCTTCATTGTTTAATGTAATATAAACTACTCAAAAACAATTGGTAAATATAAATGGAGGCTATGTCTATAGTATTTCATCAAATATAAATTTATTTATTGCTTATAATTTATTATTTATGCAATTCATTAGGAATTTATTATAATTCATTCTGTTTTATTAGGATTCCTGGAGAGAAGAAATAAAATGTAAGCAGATAACATGCACAATATACTAAGCAAGCCCAGAGGGAAGACTGAGTAATCAAGGAATCAGGCCTGGACGAGGAGAAAGACACTGCACTGCTACTCTCTAGTTACTGTTTCAAATATATCACAAAAATACTCAAATACTGATCTAAATATGCTTAATGTCAAATAATGTGCAGCCATAGTCACTGCTTCAGCTTCTACCCAATCATATGTAATTATGTTAATGAATTAACTTAATAGTTACTAAATATGTCCGTATCATGTGCCAAACATGGCTGTATGTTTTGGTGATTCATCAGTGAGAAGTGCAAGAAGAGTATAATGCACAGTGTCAGTAAACATGTACAAGCATAATATTTCATATATGAAATACAGTGAAGAAAACAGGATGAAAACAGGAGTAAATAAATGGAATGGGATGGGACTGTTTTGGAAGAAGAGGTGAAGAGACTTCTCAAGAAAGGCACCTTTGAACGGAGATCAGCTGGATGAGAAATAGTGACCCACATCAAAATGGGGGAAAATAATTCCCAAAAGCAAACAAGCAGCAAGCTTAGAGAAGCTGAGACAGGAAGGGATCAGTATATGTACTTGGAGAACAGAAAGGAGAATGTGGCTGAACTGTAGTTAACAAGGAGAAGAGAGTTATGGGACAATGACAACCAAAATAAATTAAAAAGTACATAGGTAGTTGATTGTTAGATGATGGATAGGTAGATAGATAGATGATAGATAGATAGATACATAGATAGATACATAGATGATATATAGTAGATGATAGATGCAGAACTGATACTGAGATCAGCTTTTACTTTAGGTATGATTGAAACTTCTGACAGATTTTAAAAATGGAAGAAACATGATCTGAATTATATTGACAGAGGAGGAAAGAACAACTAACTGACAGGAGTGTTTATAGGTTGACTAGTTAGGATGTTACATGACAAAGGATCATGATTCTGTAAAATCAGCATTTCTAGTGGAAATATCAAGAAGTATCAGACTTCTTAATATGTTTGGATCATAGACGTAAAATAATTGGTATATAGATATGGCAGATAATGAATGAAAGAACATTGAATTACTCTGAATTTGTGTTTTTAGATAATAGGCATTTGATGATTGTATAAATAGGTCAAATAGACAGTTGGACTAGTCCATTTGTTCCTGCCCTCAACCATAAATCATTCTCAACACTTCTTTTCTATGCATAGAGTGAGGGGTAGCTGACTCAGGAAAGAAGTCCACCCATGAAGACAGCATCCTCTGGGTTCACCTGCTATGGGACTTACTGCACTTAATCAATGGGAGAATTATGATAATCTCCTAAATGTTATAGATTTATACATATATATTTCTAGAGGAAAAGTAACTACTTTCCAGGCTTGTATAAGTAACTTGCCATCCAAATAGATAACTAAACCCCCATTGTTCTAAACAGCAATCATGCTTTCTTTCCTATTTCTCTCTTGTTGAGTCACAGTAATATTCGGTGAATTCCTGAGTCTCAAAACTACGAATGAAGATTCTCTGAAATAGGTATATACTGCTTATTAAAGTCTTATTGACAAAATCTCTAAATAATTTACTATTTTTTTCTTTAAGTGTCACATTTACTGCCTTTGTATAGATGCATGTCACTTCTTTCCTAGAATATTATTTTTTTAATCCCACCTGAGGATATTTTTCCATTGATTTTTAGAGAGAGGGGAAGAGGGAGAGAAAGACAGAGAGAAATATTGATAGGAGAGAAACACATTGTTTGGTTGCCTCCTGCACGCACCCTGACCAGGCCCGAACCAGGAAAAGCTTGCAACCAAGGTATGTGCCCTTGACTGGAATCAAACCTGGGAGCATTCAGTCCATAAGCCGACACTCTATCCACTGAGCCAAACTGGCTAGGGCACCTAGAATATTCTTAGAGCACTCTGTGCCTAAATCTGTCTTCTTGTTTACTGACTGAGATCCTAATAAAGTCAAATATTTTTATTTGTGTCAGCTGTAAAATCCTCAACAACTTTTTAATATTCTAGAATAAAGTCTAAATGTCTTTTGTTTGCACATAAAACTCATTATTCCTGGTCTTCCAAACTAACACTTCATGCTCAACAACATCCTTAAAACACACACACACACACACATTGAGTTTCAGTGAAAATAAGTGCATTCAGATTTTTGCACAAACAGCATAGTTTACACCCACTGCTTGCTTTGATTACCCTCTTTCTTACATAGAATACTTTTTCAATCCATTTCCTCTAAACACCTATAAATTTTATCAGCCTAGACTTATTTCATCTAAAAGTATTCTTGTCCCAGGGAGAGTTATGTCAGAGACAGCAGGATCACTGCCAGAGCTCTACTGCTCTGAGTTGCTCCTAGTCCATATGTTCTTCAGAATTCTTCCCGACTATGCCAGGGCAGGTTCCTTCTCAAACTCTGCCCACTGTACTAACTGTTGGGAACTTAGTCCACATTCCTTTTATTCCACGGCTCGCTAGTTACAGGTGTAAGATCCGAACCCCTCTACCTGGGGCTGGACCTTTCAGGACATCAGTTCTTAGACAGAGAAGCCATGTGAAGTTGTGGGTGTATAAGAATGAGTCTTTATTGCAGAAGTCAGTGACACAACAGTCCTACACAGGCAAAATAGTCTTTCACAGCCAAGTCCACACAGGCAGGCAGCCATACACCAGCTGATTAACATATACATCTTTCCCACGAAGCAGCATTCATCTCTGTACCCACACCTATTATCTGAGCAGCTGCACGCTTCTCCAGAGATTCACCGGCTCTATCCCTCCAGCTTCATCTTAGCTCTCCTCTCTCTCAGCTGATCAAATAACATGTATATATTCCTTAGACCAAGAAGGCCTTGTGCCAGTAGTAATGTCATTCACATGGGTTACAGAAGGGCACATGGTACCGTGAGATTGCTGTACCTTGCAGCTGTGTATGGTATCTTCGCCTAGGCGCAGAGTGCCCTTGGACAGTCCGGAGTATTGACAACAAGGCCTCTGTACTTTAATTGGCCTTGACTCTCAGTCTCCTCTGGTGTGGTTCCCACAAATTATTTTCTCTATTATTCCTTGTTTGATTGTTTGTTTGTTAACCTTACCTGAGGATATTTTTTCCATTGATTTTTTACAGAAAGTGGAAGGGAGGAGGACAGACAGAGAGAGAGAAACGTCAATCTGAGAGAGACACATTGGTTGGTTGCCTCTTGCATGTGCCCAGGGCCAGGGATAGACCCTGCAACCTAGATATGTGCCCTTGACCAGAACAGAACCCAGGACCCTTCAGTCTGTAGGCTAATGCTCTATCCACTGAGCCAAACTGGCTAGGGCTTCTCTATTCTTGATGCCTCAAAATGAATGTAGACATTTCTATCTATACCTTTACCATTTTCTTACAAATTATGTATATATATATATATATATATATATATATTAATCTCTTTCCATTAAACGAAAAAGAACAGTATCTTTCCCAATACCCTGGCTGTTAAATCTTAGGCTCATTACCCCAACAAATCAGATGCTCCATTCTAAATCTGTGAAACTTAGTGGAGTGAAAAATGGATAGTTAAGAGAAACTATTCACAGTTGGTGATACTGACACTGCAGCAGCCCTGGGTTCTTGAATAGTAGCTGCAGAAAGTAGTGAAATCTCAGGGATAATGCATTCCATCCCCATTCCCCAAGCCTAAAAACTCCTGATTCAATTACTTCCAAAACTATTTGCCATTTCACATGCCTTCAAATACTTTGACCTCCTGTATATACATACATGTATTTACCTAATTAATTTAGCTAAATTTTACCTAAAAAGATAACCTTGACTAAAATACTTTCATATACTCAAGATAAAATAATATGCTTATATTATTGAAAATTTTATATTTGTATATAAAAAAGAAGCAATTTTCAACATGCTTTGTAGAACTGAATTTATTTACCTAACCTTATCTCCATGAGGTAGGTATTATGTCTGCTTTACTATTGAGGATATTGAGGCAGAGAAAAGTGACTTACATGGATAAGGTCAGGCCTGGAAAGTAGTGAAGCTGGAATTTGTACATAGACACCTGTCCCCAGAACCTACAGCTATTCATTCCAGTGTCCCATATTGCCTCCTAAGTCAGAATAGGAGGTGTGTTTTTTAATTGTACTTGTTTGTTTAATGTTATTATTACCAGTTTAAGCAAAAATAAATAAATACATAAGAGTATTTCTTTACTGATTTTGCCTGCCCCCCCGCCAAATATAAGAAAATGTGAAAAGTATATAATCTAATCCAAAATCAGAAGAGAAGTGAAAAAATAATTTTAAGGATAATTTCCCAACTGTGTGCTTTGCTTATTGGTCAGCATAGTTCATAAATGAATCAGTTGATATTAACATAGACAGCTAAGAAAAGAATACATGCCTGCAACTTTAAAGGTCTAGAATCTATCATTCCCTGTTAAATGAGCATCATGTTTTATAAATTTTATGTTGTAGCACAAATGCATAAATATTTAAGCATTTCCTACTTTATTATATAAAATATATATACTTAAGATACATATGCATGTATATAAACATATATAATTGTAAAGGGATATACATTTTATTTCCACATAAATTAGATTTTTAATCCTGTCTTTATATAGGCAAAGTCTAAGCCAAAATAAGAACTAGCTTAGCATACCAATAAAGAACTATCTTTTGACTACCCTCCTAAACGCTCTTATCATAAGCCTTAGTGAGAAATGCAGAGAAGAAAGTTCCAAAGCCTTGGAACCATGACAAAGACATCTTCCCCTGAATTTTATGTCATTTATTTCAGTTAACTACAAAATGTCAGAAATAAAAAAGACACGACCAGAAATTTTCTCAGATCTTAACTTTTCACCCCAATTATGGCCTTAAGAATAAAGTGTAAAAAATTTCAAAGAGAACAAAACTAAAAGTAAAAAGAAGCTAGACAATTTCCAAAGACTTGCTTTCAATTGTATATATTAGAGAAAGTATTATTTTCTAAAAGTCAATATTTTACCTTCATGATTTTTTCTTGACCTATAAAAAAGATGAGGCTACAGAGATTATAATTCTGTGAAATAAAAGTCCAACACTTATAATAATAGATATAATTGAATATAATTCCCTGAGAATGAGCAGCTGATATTTATTTATTCTCATCCATTTATTCATTACAAATTTATGCTTAAGTAGCATCATATCTTGAAATCTGTGGTCTGTAAAAATTCAATAATCATGTTAAGTAATATATACTTATATTACATAAAACATACATGAGTATTGGGTGTCAATAATCTACATTGAAAACACTGAAAAGCATTGATGTAAACCATTTCCTGAATTAACCATTAAAAATATTAGAGTATTTAATGTGTGTGTTGGATGCTAACAATTTTGGATCCTTTTCCTTCTCACATGAAGAACAAGGGATTCTGTTGGCTCAAAGGGAGGTACAAGTTTTAAATAAATAGGTTTTGTATTAGTTTTCTTTTCTAAACCTACTGGGAGAAACAGAAAGCTTGGGTGGAAAGAATGATTACCTGGGAAAAAATACAGAATAAGAATAGTAATGGAATTAATATCTGACCTACTCTCACCCAAACTCTGTATAATACTAGTAGTTACATAGGATGAATTTTTTTCTTGAAACATTATTTTCATAGTCTATGTTCTATGGACTCCTACTCTGACTTGTTCCTTTGAGTTTCAGGCCTGCAGCTTAGCTTAACTTTTACTCTCTCAGATTTCATTTCCTTGTCCTCTGAGATTTGGTAATCTGTTTTCTGAGAGCCAGATTTTTCATAACTTGATTTACTATTATTATTTTTAATTCTGGAGTATTAAAGAGAATTTGCCAAAAGAAACCAGAGGATGGTAATCATGCAAATCTCTATAAATCTAAAAACAGATATTTATGTTATCTTCATACTTGATTGATATTCTGGCAGAAATATTTGAAAAAATGAAAACATAGATTCCCCCTAAATTAATCTCGAAACTATATAAACATCAGCTTAAAGGGCTACCTAGAGCCTAATAGAATATAAAAGAAAAAAATTCAAATACAGACTTAGTATAATAAAATTTTAAGCTATTGAGACAGTTCCAAAGACTGATAGAAATGAAAAGGAATTTATGAAAAATTAAGAATTGGCCTTTTGTTTGTTAATCCTCACCCTACGATATTTTTTCATTGATTTTTAGAGTGGAAGAGAGGGAGAGAGACAGAGAGAGAGAAACTTTGATGTGAAGGACACATTGATTGTTTGCCTCCCATAAGTGCTCCCTCCTGGGGCTGAGGATCAAGCCTGCAACCTAGGTATGTGCCCTTGACCAGAATCAAACCTGGGACCCTGCAATCATGGGCTAGTGCTCTATCCACTGAGAAACACTGGCTAAGGCAAGACCTTCTTTTGTTTTAATATTTTATTTTATCGGTTTTAGAGAGAGTGGAAGGGAAAGGGATAGAGAACTAGAAACACTGATGAGAGGGAAACAGCCCAACCAGGGCCTGTGCCCTAACTGGAATCAAATCAGTGTCCTCTTGGTTCATGGTTGATGCTCAATCACTGAGCAACACCAGCTGGGCCTGAATTGGCCTTCTTAAGAGCAACATTGGATGCATAAAATTAGTAGGTTAATATTTACCATGTTTTGAAGGGAAATAATTTATTACTTCTTATAATGGAATAGTACAAAAAAGTGAACATATAATTTGGCCACAAAAATTCTAAAACTATTTTAAAAATATCAGGTAAACTATATTACTATATATCTAATCTAATAAAAGAGTAATATATAAATTAACCATCACTCCCAGACACCTAAACCATGCCCACTAGCCAAGCCATGCCCACCAGCCAATCAGAGCAGCTGTATGCAAATTCACCCAGTCAAGATGGTGGCCAGCAGCCACAGAGCTAGAGCAAACAGGAGGCTTCCGTTGCACCAGCGATGGAGTTGAAACTGCCTGTCTAGGCCGGCTGGGCCTCTGCTCAAGGCAACAGTGTTTCAATTATAGAGGCCATGGAGCTGAAGCAAACAGGAGGCTTCATTGCCTGCCTAGGCTTCTGCTCAAGGCAACAAAGTTTCAATTATAGAAGATAAATAAACCCCAGAAACCTGATTTCAGCCAGCCTCGCTAGAATGTTAGGTCAATGGGAGCTGTGGGCAGCCTGAAAACAACCCTCAGCCCCTCAGCCAGGCTGGCAAGGTACCCCAGTAGGGACCTGAACCGTGAAGGGACTGCGGGCAACATGAAAATGGCCCTCAGCCCCTCACCTAGGCTGGCCACAACCCCATGGGGTGAGGGTTCCCACTGGGGGGCTTGGCCAACCTGTAAACAGCCAGCAGCTCCTCACCCAGGCTGGCCAGGCATGCCAGCAGGTAAACATCCCCTGAGGAGTCCCAGACTGCAAGAGAGCACAGGCCCAGCTGAGGGACCCTCCCAAGTGCACACATTTTTATAATATAAAATTTTTATAATATAAAAATGTTTAATAATATAAAATTGCAAGTTATAAACAAATGGAGATATTGAAAATATATTATTTGTGAAAAAATAGTAAATATTACAAAAGCAAAAGAATAAATAACTTAGAAAATACAATCACATACATTTACATATGATAATATTTTATTCTGGTCCTCTATCCCACAAATTTCAGTCAAGCCTGAAACTGTCACCAAGAATTAGTATTGAGATCCACATCTTGATTTTTTTTTCCCTATGCTGAGTACTTTTGAACCTCAATGAATTTCAAATAATTAATTATGTGTAATCCAACCCTTCCTAATATTTTGTTTCCAGGTATTTTACTATAGTTTAATTCTACATTTCTTCAGTAATATACATACTATCTCTACCACCATAAACTTTTTAGCAGTATTAGACTGTAGAATGTGAAATGCCTCACTTTTATCATGGATTTCAGTCTTCTTAAGCCAAACAGTATATTAGATTTAAAGTATAGTGTAATGATCATGTCTGACATGATTTATTTTTTCAAAATGGCCTTTGATTCTGCTCACCTTTATCTCCTTTGAATTTTCTAGACAGTAAAACAATATTCTCAGTTTTTCCTCAAATATATATGTATGTACACTGAGTGGCAAGATTATTATGACCACCTCACGCTTATAGGCAAATTAGCCGAACACTGCATCGTATGGGATATGGAAGCCAAAGGCCTGTTCGAACACCTTTGCTGTCTGCAGTTACCAAGATAAAACTTCTCCAATTCGCACAGGAACACAAGGATTGGACAGTCGAGCATTGGAAAAAAGTCATGTGGTCTGATGAATCATGTTTCCAGTTGCATCATGCAGAAGGCAAAGTGAGAATTTGTCAGAAACAGCATGAAAGCATGAACCCTACATACATGAGTACAACCCTTCAAGCTGGTGGGGGCAGTGTTATGGTTTGGGACATGTTTTCCTGGCATGATTTGGGTCCTTTAATTCATGTGGAACAACGTCTGAATAGTACAACATACCTAAGTATTGTTACTGATCAGGTTCATCCTATCATGTTGATGGTGTATCCCAAGGGAGATGGTTTCTTCCAACAAGACAATGTGCCATGCCATGGTGCTCATATTGTGCAGGAGTGGTTTCAAGAACATGAAGGAGACTTTACCTTGCTTAGGTAGCCCCCACAATCACCAGATCTTAATCCAATTGAGCATTTGTGGAATGAAGTTAAGAGCCATCAGGCACCTGTTTCCACAACCACCAAATCTCACAGAACTGGACAGTGCTATTCATCAGGCATGGTGTCAGATTCCTCACATCACCTTTCAACATCTCGTGGAGTCAGTGCCGAGAAGAATCGCCACAGTGTTGAAGGCAAAATGTGGCCCAACAAAGTCCTAATGAGGTGGTCATAATAATCCCACATTCAAAGGCTGTCGAATCGCATTGTTTACTCATATCTTCAGAAAAAAAATTACTTCTACTGTCATGATAAACAACCTGGTTCCCTATTTATAATGGTCTGGCCCTCTAGCAACTTTGGCGTGAAATTATAGCTAATTTGCCTACAAACATCAGGTGGTCATAATAATCTGGCCACTATATATATATATATCACATTTTTTTTTATCCATTTATCCATCAGATGACACTAGACACTTAGAATGTGTCCATGATTTGGGTTTTGAAATAATGGGCAATGAACATGCAAGTGCAGATAACTTTCTAGCATAGTGATTGTGTTTCCTTTGCATATACATCATGAGGTGGAATTGCTGTGTCATATAGTAGCACTATTTTTAATTTTTTTTAGAAGCCTCATACTGTTTTCCATAGTGGTTGCACCAATGTATATGCTAACGGTGCACAAGGGTTCCCTTCCCCTATCTTTGTCAACACTTGTTATATCTTGTCTTTTTAATGACAGCTGTTATAACAGTATGGGGAGATATCTCACTGTAGTTGCATTTCCCTAATGATTAGTGATGTTGAGCATCTCTTCATGTACCTGGTGGGCATTTGCATGTTTTCTCTGAAAATTTCTATTCAGTTCCTCTGCACATTTTCAGTGTAATTGTTTTTGTTTTCTTTTCTTTGTTATGTAATTGTACAAATATTTTATATATTTGGATATTAACCTCTTGTCAGATATATGATTCCAACTATTTTCACTCATTTTATAACTACCTTTAAGATTGTGGATGGTTTCTTTTGTTGTGCAAATTTTACAGTTTGAAATAGTCCAACTTGTTTATTTTTACTTTTGTTGCTTTGATTTTGCTGTCAAATAATAATAATAATAGTAATAATAAATCAAGGAGCTTGCCCCCGCTATGGTTTCCTCATGGGGTTTATGTTTTCAAGTCTTAAGATTCAAGTCTTGAATAATTCATTTCGAGTTGATTTTTATGTATTGTGTAAGACACTGGTCCAGTTTTATTCTTTCACATTTGGCTAACCAGTTTTCCCAACACCATTTATTTAAAAGACTATCTTTTTCACCTTTGTGTGTTCTTGGATCCTTTGGCATAAATTAATTGACCAAATATATGTAGGTTTATTTTAGGGTTCATTCTTTTTAAGAAATATTTTCACTATCCTCTACATTTCTTTTTCTCCCACCTTGATGAGAAAGGTGTATAGGGGTTCTATGATGGTTTATATTAGAATACGTCTACTTGATTGGCCTAAGGGATGTCTGGATAGCTGATACAAAAATATTTCCTGGTGGTGTGTGAAGACATTGCCAGATAGATTATCATTTGGACAAGTAGACAAATGAAGATCACCTTCACCAATGCAGGAGGACATCTAATCTGGTAGGGACTCAATAGAAAAAAAAAAAAAAAAGGGAAGAAGTTACTCTCTCTTGAGCGAGAATGTCCATCTGCTGCTTTCCTCAGATTTCAGCATAGTTGGGCCTTGTATTCAGTTCAAGATTAACAACATTGGTTACCTTGGTTCTCAGGTCTTAGTGTTAAACTGAATCTACATCACTGGCTTTCCTGGGCCTCCATCTAGCAGTGAGGCCATGGCACTACTTAGCCTCCATCACTCCACGTTCAAGTCCTTTTAATAAACCTTTCTGTGTAAGTCTTTCTCTCTCTCTATCTCTGTCTCTATCTCTATCTCTATCTCTATCTCTATCTCTATCTCTATCTCTATCTCTATCTCTATCTCTATCTCAGTCTCTGTCTCTATCTCTGCCTCTCTCTCTGTCTCTGTCTCTGTGTCTGTCTCTGTCTCTACCTCTACCTCTACATCTATATCTACTGATATAACCTCTATATCTATATATAATTCATAATTATATCTTTCATTTATATCTATTTATATAATCTATATCTGTAATCCATATCTATCTATATACTATTTGTTCTTTTTTTCTGTATGATCCTAATTAATACAGCTGCTTTCTCTTTACTATCAACCAAATGAGGGAACTGTTAAGGCCTCGTTGGAAAATTTATATGAGCCCTGCAGTTTTAGTAAGCATTGCTTTAAAAATCTACAGGTACAAGGCTGACAGAAATGACCCATGAAGGCTTAGTAGGTGTGCACAGCAAAGGAAACCATCAACAAAACAACAAGAAAACCCACTGCATGGGAAACATATTTGCAAATGTTATCACTGATAAGGGTTTAATCTCCAAGATTTACAGGGAACTCATACAACTTAACAAAAGGAAGATAAACAACCCAATCAAAAAATGGGCAAAGGACCTAAATAGACATTTTTCAAGAGGACAGAAGAAAGGCCAAAAGACATATGAAACATGTTCAAAGTCACTAATCATCCGAGAGATGCAAATCAAAACAACAATGAGGTATCAGCTCATACCTGTAAGAATGGCTGTCATCAACAAATCAACGAATGACAAGTGCTGGAGAGGATGTGGAGAAAAAGGAACACTCGTGCACTGCTGGTGGGAATGCAGACTGGTGCAGTCACTGTGGAGAACAGTATGGAGTTTCCTCAAAAAACTAAAAATGTAACTCCCATTTGACCCAGTGATCTCACTTATAGGATTATATCCCAAGAAACTAGAAACAACAATCAGAAAGGATATATGAACCCCTATGTTCAGAGCAGCACAATTCACCATAGCTAAGATTTGGAAACATCCTAAGTGCCCATCAATGGATGAGTGGATTAAAAAACTGTGGTACATCTACACAATGGAATACTATGTGGCAGTAAAAAGAAGAAATTCTTAGCATTTGCAACAGCATGAATGGAACTGGAGAGCTTTATGCTAAGTGAAATAAGCCAGTCAGAGCAAGATAAATATCACATGATCTCACTCATTTGTGGAATATAATGAACAACATAATTTGATGAACAAAAACAGATCCAGAGATAGAGAAGCATCAATCAGACCATCAAATCTCAGAGGGAAGGGAGGGGAGGGTGGAAGTAATATGGAGAGGATCAACCAAAGGACTTATATACTAGCATATAGACCTAACCAATGGATACAGACACCAGGGGGATGAAGGCATGAGTGGAAGGGATTGGGGGAGGGGTGTAATGTAGGGATAAGGATACATATGTAATAACTTAATCAATGAAAAAAATTTTTTTAAATGAAAACCAAAATAAAACAACAACAACAAAAAAGACTTAACTTACACCTCCATCTCTGGCTGGGCAAAACTAAGGACTATAAAAGCATACAACTGAAGTTTCTTTGTATCTTATTAAAACACCTGACAAAAGTGGGTTTGTGACTCCCTGAAAGTGGCCCACTGGATATCCAGAAGTTGAGTGAGGAATCTTACACCCTCAGCTGGATGAGAGGCATTGTCCATGTCAAACTGGAGCTGAGAGGCCTTAGTGTGAGACATTTGCAACTCAAAAGGAATCATCATATGGGTGTTTTCACAAAGACATTTTCTGTACTTATGCCTCTGCCCTTCTTGTTCCATATCTGGAGAGATCAGGGGCAGCTCATGAAGGAGAGGAAAAATACATTATGTTGGAGAAAAAGAGAGTGGAATTCTCTAGACCAGTCCAGTTTCTTTCCTCACATTCCATTGTTCAGTGCAGGTTTTCTGGTTTGAGCTGAAGGGGAAAAAGGTTTTGATTAGCTGTGATTAGGACTCTGCAGTGGTCACTGTAATTGCTTAAATAACCTAGTGATTGGAACTCAAACTTGGAAGTCATTCCATTACTTACTTGTATAAGCAGGGACAAGATTTTGGAACTCCATCTAGTGGTAAGGGGGAAAAAAACTGGCTCATGGAGTGCACTTAAAGCAAATTGTATTCTTTCTGTGTCAACACAGAGTCCACAGTGTTGTAAATTCTTTCTTTTTCTCTTAAATGTTTTTAACTTTGTTTTATTTGCTTAGTTTATCTTCTCACTCCTACAGAGAATAAGGAAGCTGGACTAAAGATAAGGGAACATGCCTATTCTTGATGCAACCTGAAAATAAAAACTTTCCTATTTGGCAAAGTAGATCCTTTTGAAGCAGGAATTTTGGGGGAACATAGGCAGGTTTAGGTTTTTTTAGAATTGAGGTCCATAGAAAAGTGCAGGGCTGCAGACTGGGAGAAAGTATGTGTTCATAACACAAGGAAGCCAGGTGCAGTTATATCTCCATAAGACAAGGAAACTGAAAGTAGTCAGGAAAGGTCTATATTTACACAATAAAGAGAAGGAAGCCCTTCATTCAGATGGAAAAGAAGAAAGCTCAGAGGAATGGAAGGACTATGAGGGAGGAGGCCCTCAGGAATCACTATAGTAATCAACTCAAAGGGGAATATTGACCAATCAGAAGGGATGTCAGGACACAGGAACTGCAGCCTTTATAAGCCATAGGGAAAGCAACACAGTGGGACTCCTCCCGCCCTACTTGGGAGTCATTTCTGTGGGACTCTTCCCTCTCCCCAAGTGGGAGTCTGTACTTGTTCTTCAATAAATCTCCCCCTTTGCTATACCACTTTCTGTCCATGGATTCATTCTTTGACTCTGGTGGACAAAGAATCCAGGTTCCAGTCCAAAAATTTGGTATCATTTTGGATGATCTTGAAAGAACTTACTGATTATTTGGAGAAACCACTGTTGATGGAGCTCAGAAAAAAAAAATTGACTTAAAAAATTTCACAGACTTTTCTTTCTCATTTGCCAAATCACTTTTTATTGAAATAGATATTTCTACTAATTATAATATGTTACAATGCACCCCTTTACAATGTACAGACCAGTGACCTATACATTTTAAAGGGATGCATTTTAAAGGTTGTAACTATCACTATAATCAAGATACAGCTCATAGTAATGTTACCCTTGGTGATTATCATTCTTACACCACCCATGTCAAAATTAGCTTTGTGTCACAAGAAACAAGATTTGACTTTTTAACTGTTCCAAATAAATGGAAAGATACAGTTCATATCTTTTTGTGTTTGTTTTCTGTCACTTAGCATAATGACTTTGAGAATCACACTTATGTTGTGCATCAATAAATCATTATTTTTACTGTTGTAATGTACCCCGTGAATCACACAAGGATGCCTCATGAGGGGGCATTTTGCTCTCCAAATCTCGTAGTGATAATATGGCCACAATGCAAGATTTATATAGGCAAAAATCACAAGGTATCGATTGCATCTTTGGGTTTGGAATGAGGAACCTGGTTTGCAAAAAGCAGTTATAGAAGCAGAATTGAGCATGTTAGTTAAATTATAGTTTTGGGTTTCTAGATCACCAAATCAATGGAAACACATTGCTTAAAACTGTGGGTCTTGTGACCCCTGAGTTGACAGGAATGCATTATCTGGAACCATCGAGACTTATGACCACTGGGTCAATTGGAATGTGTTATCTGTAGCCATTGAGGTATTTTAGGGTGATTGTGCTGCCCTGGTTCTCAGGGTGGTTCACAGAAGAATGTGCTTTCTAAAACCAGTGAGATCACAATCAATGGGATATTCAAACCACCAACAGTGAGGGATTTAACCAATTGGGATAGCATACATAAGTTTAGAAAATCAAAGTAACTTTTCTATTGTTAAACAAAACAAAAAATGCAGAAGCCAAACAGCAGGGTTAGAATTAAACTATAATTTCTACCTGAGATGATTGCTGCCATACTTCATTACTAGTGTTACTATATTATATGGGTAGATCAAAATTTGCTTAACCATTCCCCTCTTGATAGACATTTTTGTTGTTTCTAGTTTGGGGTTATTATGAATAGACCTGCAATAAAAATTTGTATAAATATTTTAAAAATATATTTATTTATCTTAGGTAAGTATTCAAAAATAGAACTGCTAAACTGATGGTATGTTTAATTTTATTTTAAAAATTGCCAAAATGCTTTTCAAAATGGTCAGACCATTTTAGATTTCCATCAGCAATCCATGAGAGTTTATATTAATCTATATGCTTACCAACACTTGTGTTTCTTTTCTCTTTTTTTTAGCTATTCTGGAAGTGTGTAGCAGTATCTAATTGTGGTTTTAATTTTTGCATTTCCCTAATGACTAATTATGGTAGGCAGTATTCCAGTACTGACTTGCAATTAACATATGTTCTTTGGTGAACGCATTCTTTGCCAAATTTTAATTGGGTGGTTTATCTTCTTATTATAGAGCTATAAGAGTTGCTTATATATTACAGATACAAGTAATTAGCTAGATATCAGTATTGCAAATATTCTGCCCCATTGTGTACTTTCCTTTTCACTTGTAATAGCATTTACAAAAAGCAGATAATTTTGATTTTATCCAAGCCATTTATCATTGTTTTGTGTGTGTTTTTTTTTTCCAACCAGTCATGTGTTTTGCCTATCTCAAGATCACAAAGATTTTCTCCTATGTTTTAATTAAGAAATATATATTTAGCTTCTGGTTTTCAGGTCTATAAACCTACAATTAATTTTTTGTTAATAATGTGAGGTAATAAAATCCACTACCCATGGGGATATCAAGTTGTTCCATCAGCATGGTTGAAAAATTAGCCATGCCTTTCATTGAATTACCATGGCAACTCAGTTCAATTTTATTGATACAGTTCCATCTGTAGACACTCTAACATATCCTGTTAATGTACATGTATATCCCCAAGCCAAATCAAACTGTCTTAATTACTATAGCTTTATTATAGGGTTTAATCATAAAGAATAAATCCTCCATGTTTTTTTTTTCTAAATCATTTTGCCTATTTCCAAGTTCTTTGCAATTTCATATGTATTTTGGAATCACCTTGCACATTTTCACAAAAATTAAAGAAGTCTAATTGAATTTTAATTGGGGTTATGTTGAATTCATTCAGCAACTTGCTTTGAATTGGCATCTTAACAACATCAAGATGGCCAAACTATGAATAACTCATATCTTTCCAAATATTAATTTAGGACTTTTTAAATGTCCATAGTCATGATTTGTAGTTACCAGTGAAGGGGCTATGCATACATTTTGTTAAAACTCATACCCATATATTTAATATTCTGGGATGTTATTTTGAATGAATTCTTTTTATTCAATTTCCCAGTTGTTTCCAATAGTTATTTTCTAGAATAAAAAAAATTATAACTGACTTCTCTAATCTGTTATTAATTCCATAATTTTTAGACTACTCAGAATTTTATTTTTATACAATAATTCTATATACAGAAAAATAATGTTTATTTCTTACTTTTTTGTTAAGTGTGTGCCTCATTTATTTGCTTGTATATTGTTCTAGGAAAGACCTGTAACATAATCTTGAATAGGAATGGTAAGAGAATGGCCTTGTACCCAATTTTCCTCCCTCCCTCCCTCCCTCCCTCCCTTCCTTCCTTCCTTCCTTCCTATCCTACCCTGCAATTCACCTCCTTCCCCTCCTCCTTCCTTTTCTCCCTTCCTCTCTTTCTTCTTCTTTTTATATTCATTGTTGGACTAGAAAATTCCTTTTGTTGTTGGTTGTGTGAGACTTTTCAAAATGAATAAGTGATAAATTTATTCTAATGGTTTTCAGTTCTGGTAATCTTATTTTTCTCTTTTGTCCTATTTATTAGTGAACTAGAGGCCCAATGCATGAAATTCATCCAAGAGTAGGCCTTCCTTCCCCCGGCTGCCAGCACCGTCTTCCTTCCGGCTGCTGGCAGGCACCCGGGACCTAGGCTTCCCTCGCAGTCCTGGCTTCATCCGGAAGGACGTCCAGTCTAATTGTGCTTTTATTATTATAAATTATATTAATAGAGTTTTATTTTTTTAAGATTTTGTAATTGATTTTCAGAGAGCAGGGAAAGGAGAGATAGAGATAGAGATAGAGATAGAGATAGAGATAGAGATAGAGATAGAGAGAGAGAGAGAGATGAGACAGAAACATTCATCTCAAATGCCCTCTGCACATCCTGAACCAGGGATGGAGCCCAAAATCTGGGCATGTGCCCTGACTATGAATCAAACAGGCAACACTTCAGTCCATGGGAGGATGCTTAACCAATTGAGTCATATTAGCCAGGGCTTTATAGTGATAGAATTTTAAATGCTTAAACAATCATTTATTATTTAAATAAATTTCATGTAGCCATGATGTTATAAAATACTTTTAAAATGCTTTATTGAAATTATCTATTAAATATATTTTAGAGTCTCTTTGCATATATATGTACATATATGTATATATGTATATGTGTATATGTAAGTATACAAATGTAAGTATATATGTAAGTATATGCATGTAAATATATATGTGTATATATATATATATATATATATACACACACAGAGTGTCCAAAAATGTACATATACTTTGAATAATTATTAATTCCAATGGGTTAAATATGAAAAGCAGAGACATCAATTGAGCTATCAGCTGTTAAAATGTGTATACATATTTTGGGACACCCTATATGTAACCTTTGTATCTAGGTCCATGGAACACAGGGCTGTATAGCTTTCTTTCACCACAATGTCCTCATCTGACTGTATCAGGATAATGCTGACTTCACAGCAAACCTTCTTCCATCCTTTATTTCTAAAGAGTTTGCGTATTATTGATATTCATTTTTTTCTAAATTTTTAAAAAGTTTACTAGAAAAGCCATTTCAGTCAAGAGTTTACATGTTGGGAAGGTTTTTAAATATAAATTTATTTCATTTAGTACATAGTTTATTGAGATATTTCATTTCTTTTAAAGTCAGTTTTAGTAGTTTGTATCTTTCAAAGAAAACACCACATTGTATTTCTGAGTTGAATGTATTATATAAAATTGTGTGTATTTCCTTTTCTCCTAAAATGACATTTTTTTTTTTTTGTATCTGTAATCATGTGCCCAGCTTTATTCATGATATTCATTATGGATATATTTTCTCTATCTCATAATCGGTGTAGGTAGATGTTCATCAATTTTATGAAATGTGTCATAAAACTAGATTTTGATTAATTGGTTTTATCTTGTCTATTTTCTATTTTATTGTTTGCATTTTTTGTCTTATCACATCCTTCTCCCTACATGTTTTGAATTTGATTTGAAATTCTTTACTAGCATCTTTAGGTGAAAATTTAGATGGTAAACTTTAGACCTTACTGTCTTCTGAAAAACAAACAATCAAAAAATCTTCAAAATATATTTTATTCTAAACATCATTTTAGCTACATCCTCTAAATTTTGATAAGATACTGTTTTAATTTTTAAAATGTTTCTTTTTATTACTATTTTTTAATCTTGGGGTATTTGATAGTGTCTTATTTAATCAAATTTTATTATTGTGTGTGTATGTGCATGCATGTTTGCTCAGAGTTTACAATATGATCAACATAACACAGTCTGCTTTTATGGAATACTAAAGGCCCAGTGCACAAAATTTGTGTATGGAGCAGGGTTCCCTCAGCCCAGCCTGCACCCTCTCCAAATGGGGACCCACAGGGTCGGGCCTAAACTG
>PVJC01031369.1:0-20587 GCA_004026665.1 Murina feae | reverse complement strand
GGGTGTCTGTGGGACCTCAGAAACTCGCCTGGAACTGGAGTTCAGAGCCGCTGGGAGCTTGTGGCTCTCTCCGTTTTGGAAAAGAACCGCGACCTCCGGTACCAGCCCTTCCCCGAGCCCGTGCGCGCGCCTCCGTACCTCTGTACTTTGCTTCCGCCGCTCCTCTGAGTCTCAGACTCTTCTCTAGTTGTAGGATTTTTACTCAGCCAGCCATCCAGTGGGTGCGAGTGGTGTCCGTGTGTTCTTTTTGTGGTTTTTCTGAAATAGTTGTTCACAGCTGCATATATGGTGTCTACCCTATGCTGCCATCTTGTTTTTTCTGCCTCGCAAAAATTTATCTGCTATGAATGTTCCACAACTCCTCAACTGTAAATTGCCTCATTCCTTTGGGATCTCAGCCCCTGCACCCTACTTCCTCCTGTACTCAATATTACCTTAAGGCAGTGGTTCTCAACTTTCTGGCCCTTTATTTATTTTATTTTTTAAAAATATATTTTATTGAGTTTTTACAGAGAGGAAGGGAGAGGGATAGAGAGTTGGTTGTGGGCACATCCCCAGTAGGAAGTGTGCAGGAGGCAGCTGATCGATGTTTGTCTCTCATCGATGTTTCTAACTCTCTATCCCTCTCCCTTCCTCTCTGTAAAAAACTAATAAAATATATTTAAAAAATAAATAAAGGGCCAGAAGGTTGAGAACCATTGCCTCAGCCCAGCCTGCCCCCTCTCGCAGTCTGAGAGCCCTTAAGGGATGTTCTACTGAGGGCTTAGGCCCGCTCCTCTGTGGGAGGCCACCGGGCTTATCAGAGGAAGGCGCTGCCCTCATCATTGCTGCTGCCTCTGCCACTGTTGGCTGCTGCAGCTGCTGGCCCTTGGTCCTTGCAGCCGCCAAGGTGTTTTCATCAACATGGACTCCAGTCCCTTCACCACAAAAAAATGACAACTTTCTTTAGGCATTTACAAGATGTCTCTTTCATAAGATATGACCTTTCTCTCTCTCTCTCTCTCTCTCTCTCTCTCTCTCTCTCTCTCTCTCTCTCTTTCTCTCTCTCTTTCTTTCTTTCACTCCCTGAGGATATTTTCCCATTGACTTTTAAAGAGCATGGAAGAGAGAGGGAAAGACAAAGAGAAATGTCAGTGTGAGAGGGACATATCGATTGATTGACTCTTGCATGAACCCTGACCTGGGCCCACTGTGCAGCAGCTGTGGGGGCTGCTGATCAGGCCCTGCCTGTCCCTCTGACCCTCGCAGCAGCCACAGTGGCTGCTGATCAGGCCCTCCCCAATGCAGGTGCGTGGAGGTCCCTGCTGCAAGTCCCCACTCACCTGCGCCTGCTGCATGCGCAGCCTGCGGATCGTTACTGTGATGGCATCCCAGACAATTTGTGTATTCCTCTGTAATTAGTGTAGATCATTCTCTGATAAAAGGAGCCAAGGCTCTTTGGAGAAATAGTTGACTCCAGGGTTGAGGCAGAGAAAATATAAGATAAATCTGGGTATCGTGTAATGCAGAAAGTAAGAAAATGCTTTAAAAAGGATGGGGGCATGTTTAAAGGACAGTCAACCTGAGGGAATTCCCAGTGGTCAAAGTTGAACAGTTTGAGCAGCAAAATAAATAATGATGGTGTTGAAGTATAACTCATATTCTATATAATAAAAGGCTAATATTCAAATAGACTGAAAAGCTGAATAACTGAACAACTTGTCGCTATGATGTGCACTGACCACCAGGGTGTGTGTGCAGAACATGGTGGGTGTTGGCCATGGCGGGATGGTGGAGCAGGTGAGCGGGGGGCACAGACCAAGGTGGGGCACCAGTCACTGTCATTGGGGCAGGCCTCTGGTGGTTACTGGAAATTCTTTGCTCCCATGTGACATGGTCCCACCTGGTGCTTGCACAAGCTGCTAATGATGGCGCTGCTCGAACCCGCTGCCGGTGCCTGGTGCCAGTCCTAATCACCAGTGGGTGCAAGTGGCAGCTGCTGGCCCTGAGGGCTTCTCCACCTCCCTGTGCTCCTAAGGGGTGATTGGGGCAGCAGCCGCCACTCACACCAATCACTCTGTGCTGTCAGCATGTGGGCGCAGTGGGGGTGGGAGCAGGGCTGCTGGCAGGCAGGGGATCAGGGGCCACAGTGGAGAGGGGCCTGGTGGGGGCCCGGAGGATGGGCTGAGATTCATCCTTGTGGCTACCGCAGCTTTGGAGCCCAGGTCTTTTCAAGGTGAATGAATTCGTGCTCTGAGCCCTTAGTAATAAAATAAATACCCACCATTCTATTCTGATATATAAATAATGAATGAATGAATGAATGAATGAATGAATGAATGAATGTATGAGGGAGGGAGGGAGTGAAGATGGAGGCAGGTCATGAGAATCATCATTAAGCAGACACCGTGGTAATAACTGTTGTAAACGAGAACCACTAGTGGGTGCAGAAGTTGAGGAGAAATGAGACATTTGCATGTTCTCAAATAATCTCCTAAAATATTAACTATCAAGGGAAAATTAGAAATTTTTCAGTGGAGAAACTCAGCAGACAGCTCTTTAGTTAAGTATAATCACCAGCAATAAGACCCACTGACAGCACATACTTTTGCTAAGAGGCACCAAGCATGACACTTTGCTCCTGTGGATTTCTTGCAGATGCATTACCTCCTCCTAATTGTGAGAACACATCAGACAAACCCACACCATAGGAGATGCTAGAAAACTACTGTCAAAGGGTCAAGGTCATGGCGACGAGACGAGACCTTGAGGACTACAGCGGATTAAAAGAGATGAAGGAGACGGACTGAATGCAGTGTGGCGTCCTGGGAAAATAAAGGGGCATCCGTCAGGAGCATGGTGCCAACTTTCAGGTCCTGCTTCTAATAGTTGTGCCAGTGGATGTTAATGTTGGGGGAAGCTCGGGAGCATGTATGTGGAGCTCTGTATCAGTTTCATAGATTTCCCTTCTGTCTAAAATTATTTCAAAGTAAAAATTAAAAAACACACACACACTGGCTTAGGATGGCAGGCAGGGGACAAGTGTCCCAGGGGGTCTCCTCTCCTCCTTGCCCCCATGCTCCAGCCGGAGCACTGTGTTTTCCTTTGTTGGTGTCACAGGGTACTGACCCTGAGGTGAGCCTGCCCGCCATCCTCCAAAAGTCTCTGGTGCCAAGGTCCCCTCATGGCCTCCTTTTTGCACCCCTGCTCCATATGGTCCCTTCTCCACAGAGGCCCATAAAGTCTGTTCAGAACAGAAAAGGCTCATGTTCCTCCCTTGGTCAAAACTCTCCAGGGTTCGGCATCTCACTTAGAATGAAATCCAAAGCCAAAGTCGTGCCCTGGCCCCGAGATCCCAGGCGACCTGCTCCTGCACCTCTGTCCTCACCGCCCCCCCTGCCCCCTCAGCTCACTGTGCTCAGCCACTTGCCCTCTCACAGGTATTCTGGGATGCCAGGCACACACCTCTGAGGGCCTCTGCACGTGCCCCCTCTGCCCAGAAAACTGTCCCCTTCCCCCAGGTCTCCGCTCAGCGGCACCTTCTCTGGCAGGCTCCCCTTGCCTACTCCGTCTTCCTTTGGAGCACTTGTCACACCTGACATCATGCATGTGTGAAGTCTGGGTTTTCCCGGGGTAGTCTGTAGTAGTGTCCTACCTTGAACACCTGGTGCTTGGCTCCTGGATGGCTCAGCAACTCCAATGGAGTGTATGTGTAAGTACATTTCTGTGTACAGATGTGTGTGTGTGTGCATCTGCTGTGGAGGACAGCCCGTTTCCTGCTGTGACCACTGCCTGGGTGCTGCCAGACCTGCCAGCTAGATCCAGGCAGAAGAGGGGTCTCTCCCTGAACCCCCTCAGAGGTTGCCTGACTCCTCCCTCTTGCCTTGTGGTGCCCTGGTTTGTGCTGGTCCTTGGGACAGGCCAATAGCTGGTCTGGGAAACAGGACAGGCGGTTTCTCCTTGCCTGGGGTGGGGCAGGCCCCAGGACCCTATCTCTCCTGCCCTGTCCTATGTACCCCCCAGCACCTCCCAGGCGGTACAGAGGTTGTCATGACTTCTAGTGCCGCCTGGGACGTGCCTCCTATGTAAGTTCCCTTAATAAACTCTTTTTTGGAGTTATTCACATATGCTGACATTGTGAACTTTTATTGAGCCATACTCTTTCACTTTGTGCTCTTTTTTTTTGTACATGTTACATTTTTAAACACTTGTTTATTGTCTTTCCTGGGTGCTTAGTACACTCTTAATGTGACGATCGAGTTGTGTCTTCCCCGGCTCTTCCATCTGGGACATGTTCCCAACCACCTGCCCATGCGCGCATGTGCTCCGTGCTGTCTCCCAGGCCCGCATCGCTTGCAGAGCCAGCTCTCCCCTCCCGCCCTGGCGGGCAGTGGTGGCTTAAGCCTTTGCCCCACAGCGGATGGGCACCCATCAGACTGCAGAGATACCCCATGCGGGGGCAGCCCAGCCCCAGGGCGCCTGGGCGATCGTCCGGACCTGGCCCAGGGGCAGCGTGTGGCCCCCGGTGCATGGACTTCTCCTGGGAAGAGAACTAGCCCTTGGAAGGCAAGTGCACCATTTCCTGCTGCGGGTGGGGTGGGAGATGTGAGTTTTGGACTTTGCATAGTGAAAGGAACGTGACCTCATTTTACCCCTTAAGCCACCGATTTTCAGCTGCTGTGCCGCAGGAATTTTTAAAACATACAATACCTGACTATTTAGCCAAGGGCACTGATCTCTTTTCCCTTCGATTGTCCAATAAAACATGGTGACAGTCAACACATCCACAGCCATCTGGTGTGAATGAATCAAAGTTATACCCTAGCCCTGACCGGTGTGGCTCAGTGGATAGAGCGTTGGCCTGCAGACTGGAGGATCCCAGGTTCGATTCCAGTCAAGGGCATGTACCTTGGTTGTGGGCACGTCCCCAGTAGGGGCTGTGCAGGAGGAAGTCTGATCAATGTTTCTCTCTCATCGATGTTTCTAACTCTCTATCCCTCTCCCTTCCTCTCTGTGAAAAATCAGTTAAAAAAAAAAACTCGAAAAAAAAAGTTATACTTTTTTTTGTCATATTGGCAAAAATATATTTTGGCATGCTGCAGAATTTTAGTAATTAGTGTATGCATGCCAGGAGATGAAAAAAGTTGAAAATTGCTGCCTTAAGCCGATAATGCGGGACACATTTGTAGCTTAAAAAAAAGGAGGAGATTGGCAACACGGAGGGGGAAGAGGCAGAGGGAGAACACAGGGTGTGCTGTGACCCTTGAATGAAGACTGTTCTTCCAGCATCTGCAGGCAGTGGCCCGGGCTCCTGCCGTCCCTCTTGCCCAGCACTTACGACTAGACTGGCTCTGAGGGCCCAACAGGTCCTTCCTGATTCTGCCCAGGCCTCCAAGTCACAGGCCTTCTGGGGCCTCACCAGCGTGGAGAGTCAGCTGGCTTCGGGTCCTTGGGGTTTCTCTCCTGGGGACAAGTAATGCGGCCTCTTTCTGGGGAGGGAGCGGGGACTGAAGGAGCACTGCTCTCACGGGTCAGCAGGGGGCCTGCACATTGTGAGGCCCCAGGGAAAGCTGTTCTACTTGGATGGAAAGCCTGCCTCGTGTTAATTACTGCCTCTCTCATTCACTCAGCATCCACTCAGACATTCTCTCTCAAAACCACTCGGTGTTGAGTAGGGTTGCCAGACTCAGCAAATGAATGTATAGAACACCAGTTAACTATGAGTTTAGGACAAAAAATGAATTACTTTTTTTGTGTAATTTGTCCCAAATAGTACATGTGCTACCGGGGCATAAAACGCTCTTTGTTACATACCTGAAACTCACTTGTGCACTGCTGTACCTGGTACACCTAGTTTTAAGGAGTGGCAACTGGGCTCTGCCTCCCGTTACTGGTGTCTCCCTCTGCCCGCCCCCCCCCCCCCCCCCCCCCCCCCCCCCCCCCCCCCCCCCCCCCCCCCCCCCGCACCTCCTGGGCATTCCCCACAGGAACTGATGCATAACTGAGTGATAAAAACTTCTATTTTGCACATGGGGCTGGGATGGTCTTGGTCTTGGTTTTGGTTTCCTGGAGGAAAAACAAATCCCAGAAAAATGTCAGGCTCAATGAGTTAACGAAAAGTCCTTTCAAAATTGTATGTACAGCCTGATATCAGCTATTTAAATGTATGCACACAAGTAATGGAAGAAATACATCCAAGTATATTTGGATCATTATGGGTTGTTATATACAGCCCAAGTGCTGCCCTAGCCGGTTTGGCTCAGTGGTATGTACCTGGCCTGGCAGAGGGCTGAGCACAGCGGGTAGAGCTGGTCGGCTTTCGGACTGAAGGGTCCCGGGTTCGATTCCAGTCAAGAGCACGTACATTGGCTGCAGGCTCCTCCCTGGCCTGGGCCTAGGTGGGGGCTCCCGCAGGAAGCAACCAATTGATGTGCTTCTCTCACACTGATATTTCTCTCTGTCTTTCCCTTTCTCTTCCATTCTCTCTGAAAATCAGTGGGAAAATTGCCTAGGATGAGGATTGTAGTCCAACTGCCATAAGCCTGACCAGCTTGTGCAAGTGCATGGAGCCGTGTTGACAAACACAATCAAAGGCCTGATTTTTACTGACATGTTTGTCAGGCCCCCTGGCCCCTAGGCAATGATCTCCTGCCGCAGGTGCGTCTGCAAGTTCCCAGAGGGGTGTTTTTCCAGTTGCTCTCAAACCAGCCTGCAAGCTCTGCCCCACAATGTCCCCTCCATTTCCAACCCCCTCGCCAGTGTCTGCCAACTCCTAGCTACTTGGGGAGCCAACGTCCTTGACAAGGCTGAACTCTCCTGGAATGGCTGCCAAAGCCAGTCAGTGAGGGGCTGGTTCCGTGCAGAAATGGGAGAGTGCCCCTCCCCACAGCCTCAGCTCCTCTGGCCCTGGCGCCATCCCTCCCCCGGACTCTCTGCACCTGGCTCCTCACCTTTTCTCAGAGGCTCACTCCCTGCTCCAAGCCTTTGTCCTGCACGAAGTCTCCCACCTAGAAGCTGTAGGCATTGCCATCATACTAATGACCTTTTATTTTTACAAAGGAAAGTTACAACAAAAATATATACGTCATCCACATATCCACATTTCATTTTTTCCTCTAGAAACTTTCATTGCAAAAATGGCTGGAACATAAATGGACACAAAGGACCACAGTGACTTTCAGGAAGCAGATGAGAGGAACTGGCCAGCTAGTTTTCATTCTAGAATCAGGTATGAGTTGAGAGCTTTGGCCCGCACATTCTTCATCTCCTCCAGTACTTTTTCTCCTGTCTTCTCTGTTGGTTGTGCCTGGTCTCTCACCTCTCTAAATATCAAAGAACCAGACAAGGATACATCAGGGCACTCACAGAACACCCACGCCACCCACCAATGCCCTCAGTGAAGGTTTAAGGAATCGATATACATATCTAATCTAATAAAAGAGTAATATGCAAATTAAGCATCTCTCTGGGATGTCTAAGCCATGCCCACAAGCCAAGCCACACCCACCAGCCAATCAGAGTGGCTTATGCAAATTAACCCAGCCAAAATGGCAGATGGCTACCACGGAGCTAGAGTAAATAGCAGGCTTCTGTTGCAACTGCCTGCCTGGGCTGCCTGAGCCTCTGCTCATGGTAATAATGTTTCAATTGTAGAAAGCCATGGAGCTGAAACAAACAGGAGGCTTCCTTATTTGCCTAGACCTCAGCTCAAAGCAACAGTGTTCCAATTATAGAAGATAAATAAACCCTAGAAACCTGCTTCCAGCCAGCCTTGCTGGGACCTTGAGTCAATGGGAGCTGTGGGCAGCCTGAAAACGGCCCTCAGCCCTCACCCAGGTTTGCCACACCCCAATGGGGTGAGGGTCCACACTGGGGGTCTTGGCCAGCCTGCAAACAGCCATTAGACCCTCACCCAGGCTGGCCAGGCACGCCAGCAGGTGGACATCCCCTGAGTGGTCCCAGATTGCAAGAGGGCACAAGCTGGGCTGAGGGACCCCCTGAGTGCACAAATTTTTGTGCACCGGGCCCCTAGTATATAATATTAGTGGTAATTTAGTTGCTAGTGAAAACACTTGGCTAAATGATTCAGACCTGGCTCTGATCTCCCTGCACAGTTTCTTAGCATGGCCAAGTTGCCTAAATGTTCAGTCTCTCTTCCCAGATATAGAAATGGTGGTGATCCCCATCTCCCAGTACTATTGCCAAGTGGAGAGAGAAATGATTCAAAGACGTCCTAGCACAATGTCTTCTGAATGCTCAGTTGGCTCATTGAGCCTACATGTTTATAAATAAAATTGACTTTGATGAAGACTCCAGAAAGGGGTGGGGTGGGGCTAGAACGAGGGTTAAGCACCTGGATGAGTAGTGGTTGATTGAAGCCCAGAACTTTTGCTGGGTGTAGCAAGGAGTTTTTGGGTGAACTTTCCCAATATCTGGGAGGAAAGGATGAGTGCATTTTGTTCAAAGGACAGATATCTAAAGATGGTGAGCTCAGCCATATGGTCTGCCTAGACAGAAGAATACATTAAAAAATCAGGTGATTCTGAAACATTTTCTAAAGAGGGTGAAATGCCTGGTAGTTTTGCAAAAGCAGAAATATCTGAAAATGGAGAATTAAAATGTTCCCTAATACATATACTTAAAAAATTAACTGGCACCATTTTAAGGAATCATTTAAAAATATACAGTTCATGTTTTCCTTTAAAGATATTAATGACTGAGTGATATTGTGAAAATCTAAGAAGTGTTGAATGAAGTTAGTCTCGCAGTTTCCTGGACATTTTACATGATTCCCTTAGTGGGTATTGAGAGAGCAGAGGTCACCACGAAGGTAGCAAAGGATCTATCGGTTAATCACAGCCATCAAGGGAGAGAAGATGGTTCTCTGCATTCACAAAAATAGTATTTGCCAGAAACCAAATAGACAGCAGTCTTCCTGGGGGAGTCAAACATCACTGGTGTGTTCCTTTTGTTCTGTCCCTGCCTGTCTGTGCTCTGGCTGTGTGTGTGCCTGACAGGGAGGCTGAGGCTGAAGGAGTGAGGAAAAGGAATAAGAAGGACAGAGAAGACAAAACTGAGCATCAGATAGTGATAGAGCTAAAGAGACTTTTTTAAAAAATATTTTTTTATTGACTTTTTATAGAGAGGAAGGAAGAGGGATAGAGAGCTAGAAACATCAATAAGAGAGAAACATTGATCAGCTGCCTCCTGCACACACCCTACTGGGGATGTGCCCACAACCAAGGTACATGCCCTTGACCAGCATTGAACCTGGGACCTTTCAGTCTGCAGGCCTACGTTCTATCCACTGAGCCAAACCAGTTAGGGCTAAAGAGACTTTCTGAACCAAAAGAACTTTTGAAAATCATCCATGGGATATTACCTGTTGGAATACTAGCCAGCCAATAAGATGATAATTAGGTTCACAATTTTAACCATGAAAAAATGTACAAAAACAATTTAAACTGCAAAATATTTGAATTCAAAATGCATGGCTATGTTTATTAAAATGTGTGAAATATATGTGTATTTTGAAAAAACTGGAAACTAATTTGGTGTGCAAAATATGTTTAGTTCATTGTTAGTTTATTTTGTTTGGTAAAGTAGCTAAAATACATTTAAAAAGGAAAAAAGATATACCACTTTGGGTGGATATATAAAGTAATAACTTCTATTTCATTTAATGATAATTGGATAATCAAGTGGCATTAAACATTAACTTTGCAGGATGAAAAACCAGGTTAAAGAGCAAGCAGGTAAGCAGAGAGGTACTGATATCCCTCACTCACGGGACAAGCTACTCTATGTTGAGGGGTAATTTTTGAAATAGAAAAAAAAGTTTTAATTTAAAACTCCTAGTCAATTGCTTGGAACCTGAAACAAAACGCAGTGCAAAAGGCATCTATTTGCTGAGGTGTGGGAGATTTCATGTGCTATGTAGTGTAACATGTTATTTTACTAGTAATTAATTGATCAAAACAGAGCCTGCTAAAATTCTATTTAAAGTTTTTATTTCCTAAATTTCCTTTTAGCAGACACTGCCAAACTACTTTCTGAGAAGACTTCTTTCTTTCTTTTTTTTTTCTTTTTTACCTTTATTGTTGAAAGTCTTACCTATGTCCTCTATTTCCCCCATTGACCCCTTCTAGACTGCCCCACTCCCTGCCCAGGCCTTCACCTCCTTATTGTCTTTGTCCCTGGGTTATGCATACAAGTTCTTTGGTTGATCTACTCCTACACACCCACCCTCCCCTGCCTTCCCTCTGAGATTCAACAGTATGTTCCATGCTTCTATGTCTCTGGATCTATTTTGTTCATTGGAATTTATATATGAGTGAAATCATGTGATACTTGTCTTTCTGTGACTGGCTTATTTTGCTTAGCACAATACTCTCCAGGTCTCTCCATGTTGTCTCAAAGGTAAGAGATCCTTCTCTTACTGCTGGATCTTTTTTTGTCTAAGAAGCTCTTTCACCATTTATTTTGAGTGATAGCTCTGCTGGATATAATAATCTTTGTTTCAGATCTTTGTTTTTCATTATCTTGAATACTTCATGCCTTTAAGATTCTTTCTTTGTTTTTAATTTTTGCCATTTTAATTATGATGTGTTTTGGTGTGGGCTGTTTGGGTTTTCTTGCTTGGGACTCTTTGTGCCTCCTGGACTTGTGTGCTTTTTCCTTCACAGGTTATGGAAGTTTTCTGCCATTATTTCTTCAAACATGTTATCTATTTATTCTCCTTCTGGCACTCCTATTATGCGAATATTGTTACATTTCATGCTGTCCCACAGCTTGCTTAAGATGTCTTCCTGTTTTTTAATTGTTTTTTTCTTTTTGGTTCTCTGAGTATGTGATTTATTTCTACCCTATCTTCTAACTCACTGATATGAAGTTACTATATCTTTTCTCATGCTGTTGAGCATCTTTGCCATCATTATTCTGAATTCTATATCTGATAAATTTCTTATCTCCATTTCAGTTATCTCTTCTTCTGGAGAATTTTCTTGTTCTTTCATTTGGGGCTTCCCCGTGCCACCCCCATTTTGGCTGCCTGTTTTGGTTTGTGTCAACATATTAGGTAGATCTGCTATGACTCCAAATTTCAGGTGCAGGACAATGTCAGATACTGTCTCTGACTGGCCCTGAGTACCCTGTTTGGAGCTATGGCTCCCTCTGCTGGAACTGGGAGCTTGGAAAGGACCAAAATGTGTGCCAGCGTCTGGTGAAGAGGTTGTTTCTGTAGGTCTCTGAAACCATCACAAAGACACCGAAGGAAACTCACATTACTCTAAGACATGTGGGCATTCCTTTAAACAAAGGCAAGGCCTCTAGCTCTGGCTGGTCTTGTGAAATGGTTAGAGCATTGGCCAGTGTACCCAAGGTTTGATTCCTGGTCAAGGTAATATACGTAGGTTGCAGGTTTGATTCCTGTCCCTGTTTGGGGTGGGTGCGGGAGGCACCGGTTCGATGTATCTCTTTCACATCAATGTTTCTCTCTCTTCTTCTCCCTCTCCTTCCCTGCCTTCACTCTCTCTCTAAATCAAAAAGGAAAAAAAGTCAGAGCCTCCTAAAACGCCCCAAACACATTTAGAAGATGAACTGAGAAATTTACAACACATATAAGAAAAGGTAATCATCCTTAATATATGAGGGACTCTTACCAGTAAAAAGAAAAAGATAACCATTTCCTATAAAATAGTCAAAATAAGCCCCTTATTAAAAAGATAGTTGATAAGCTAAGGAAAATTTAATTTCTTTTAAAAACAAAAGAATTTAAAATTAAAACAAGAAGATGGACATTTAAAAATCTAACATATTGGTAAAGATTAAAAACATTATAATATTTTATTGAGGGTAATTGAATGTGGGCAATCCTGACCTCTGCTGGTAGGAGGTATGCTGATGCACTTTGTGGGTGGCAATTAAACAATATGTATTAAAACTTTATAATGCATGTTGTTGTAGCATTTACATTTCTGGTAATTTATCCTAAGGAAACAGTCTGATAAGTTTGCAAGAAAATTATGGCACAAGAATGTTTACTGAAGCACTACTGGTAACAGCAAAACATTGAAAAGAATTTACATGATCATTAGAGGGTTGGTTAACTAATTATGGCACATCTACCAAGTGAAATATAATGATGTATGTTTGTATTTATAAATATATGTTTATGATATACTAGTGGCCCAGTGCATGTATTTGTGTACATTGAAAGGAAATTAATTAGAAAAACTATTTATTTTAATATTGCTCTTTCTCCATAATAGAAGTATCATAGATGAAAGAAAGTAAAATGTATATGAAAATAATATATAAATGGATTAATAAATAAACAATAATATCAATAGTATGTGAGTATGAGGCAGTCTGCATTTCTATTGTGCCAATAGCTGGTCTTCAGATACATTCTGTTAATGCTTCCACTTTCTTTCAGCTTCAGAATATCAACAAAAACAATCAAATTCATGATTGACAATGACAGAGTGAAACACACGTGTGCGATTGGCACCAGTGAGAGCTTTATATATATCACGCATGTGCGAGTCAGTGTTTATTTTTAAATTGCCAGTGAACATCAATGTAGTGGCCGGTAGGTCAGTCACTTAGCATTTTATATATATAGATTGCTAAATAAATGTGTAGCCCAGCCGGTGTGGCTCAGTGTTTAGCTTTGACCCAGGAACCAGGAGATTGCAATTTGGTTCCTGGTCAGGTCACATGCCTGGGTTGTGGGCTCAAATCCCAGTGTGGGGCATGCGGGAGACAGCTATTCAATGATTTTTCTCTCATCATTGATGTTTCTATACCTCTCTTCCTCCCTGAAATCAATTATATATATATACACACACACATACATGCACACATGCACACTAGGGGCCCAGTGCGCAAAAATTTGTGCACTCGGGGGAGGGGGTGTCCCTCAATCTGGCCTGTGTCCTCTAGCAGTCTGGGACCCCTTGGGGGATGTCCACCTGCTGGCGTGCCTGGCCAGCCTGAGTGAGGGGCTGATGACTGTTTGCAAGCTGGCTAAGCCCCCAGTGGGGACCCGCACCCCGTGGGGGTGTGGCCAGCCTGAGTGATGGGCTGAGGGCTGTTTTGAGGCTGCCCACAGTCCCTTCAGGGTTCGGGTCCCTACTGGGGTGCCTGGCCAGCTTGGGTGAGGGGCTGAGGGCCGTTTTCAGGCTGCCCACAGCTCCCATTCACCCAATGTCCTAGTGAGGCTGGCTGGAATCAGGTTTCTGGGGTTTATTTATTCTCTATAATTGAAACTTTGTTGCCTTGCGCAGAGGCCCGGCTGGCCTAGGCAGGCATTTTCAACTTGATCGCTGGTGAAATGGAAGCCTCCTGTTTGCTCTAGCTTTGTGGCTTCCAGCCACCATCTTGGCTGGGTTAATTTATAGACAGTCGTTTTGATTGGCTGGTGGGCATGGCTTGGTTGGTGGGCGTGGATTAGGTGTCTCAGAGTGATGGTTAATTTGCATATTACTCTTATATTAGATTATATATATGTTATATATATATATGGCAAAATAATATGAATAAACTGATTGAATTTTGGTAAAACATATGTATATTTATTTACTTAAATAAATAAATATTTGGAGGACCATACATCAAAATGTATAAGTTACTGCTTCTAGGAGGCAGGGTTATGCTTTTATTTTATTCTTTTTTTTTTTAGTTTTTTAAATATGTTTTATTGATTTCAGAGAAAGGAAGGGAAAGGGAGAGAGAGTTAGACACATCAATGATGACAAAGAATCATTGCTCAGCTACCTCCTGCACACCCCCTACTGGGGATCGAGCCCAAAACCCAGGCATGTGCCCTGACCAAGAATCAAACCATGACCTCCTGGTTCATGGGTCGACCCTCAACCACTGAGCCACACCAGCAGGGCAGTTTTTCATTATTTTTAATAATAAAAAGCATTTTTTCGATAAAAATAATTTTTAAAAATATACCTGGAATTTCAAACTTATGAACCATATGAACTACATGTGGTTATGTCCATTATAAAAATATTAATCAATATCAGTTTCTTTAAGGATGATAATGTTTGCTTAGCTGGCTGGCCCCTGAGGCAAAGGGAGACATCAACATCTGCCAGGCATCTGGTTCACATCTAGCAACTAGCTCGGTGTCTTCACACCTGAGTCTTATTTAATCCTCACAACTGCCTCGGAGAGTTTGTTTTCTGTGTGTTACAGGTGAGGAAACTGAGACCCAGGTACTACAGGTAAGTAACTGGCGGGAGATCTCACATGTGATAAATGGACTCATAGGTCTCATTTGCTTCTAGAGCTTGGGATGAAACTCCTTTCCTATGGGATGAAACTCCTTCAGCTATCAATAAGAAACAAACACGTCTCTGAGATTAATTGGTAAGCAACTGGAAAAGTTGGATTCAGTTTTTAAAGGCGTATTTGCTAACAGCATTTAAAGGAATGCAGCATGCCTAAAATAAAATACACATGTAATTATCAAAAGCATGGGAAACCTCTCTCTCTTAAAACCAGAGATATGTAGATTCAGACAACATGACAGTTCTGCGGTTTGTGTCGGGCAAATTTTATCCAAGGCCACCTCTTAGTAGGCATAAAAGCATCCACTTACTTCTCCTTTTTGGTGTCCTTGAGGTCCAACATAGGGAATTCCACTTCAATCATTTCTGGAGTCAACATAATTTCCATATTCTGTTCGCAGAGCTCACTGAAAAGGAATAAGAAAACTGTTTAGCTGGAACAGTTTTTTCGTCCCAAAACAAAATAGAGAATACTGAATCATTTAAGAGTTATGCAACTCCTGTGGTCTTCAGTGTTAGTTCCACCTACTTGTGTTAAGTCCACGTTAAGAGAAGCAGAGGGCTGAAAAATTGCTTTCCACCAATGAACAACAGTAGGAGTCATTTATAACCAGAGAATAAAAAGCAATATTTAAAACAGGATTACAGAATTCATGTTCTTTTTAAGTGTACATGGAATATTTACCAATATTGGCCAAATGCTGGCCTATAAAGAGTTCCAAAGATTGAAATCATTCAGAGCACAATCTCTGCCCACCATGAAATTTGAATAGATTACCACTGCAAAGACGATAACTAAAAAATAATCCATACTTATTTGAAAAATTAAACAATATGTTTGTAAATAGTCTATGGGTGAAAGAAGAAATGAAAGAGAAAGAGGCTGGTGTTATCTTTGGTCTGTTATCCCTTAGGCCAGGAGTCTGCACACTTTTTCTGTAAAGGACTTTCACACAGTCACTTATGTAATTACTCAACTCTGCTTTTGTAGCGTGAAAGGAAGTAGAAAATACTCAAATAAATGGGTGTGGTTATGTCACAGTAAAACTTTATTCACAAAACTGATGACAGGAGATCAGATATGTCTCAGATACTGGGCATTTCACTAATTGATTGTTTACATATAAAAATGCTTAAGTGGGCACAGTGATAGGAACTTCCAGAACATATTTCCACTGGCTGTTGGATGCTCATCAGTAAAATTAAATGTGAGTGCCTTGGTTTCGGGCCTATGTTTTTTTTATCCCTCTCCAGGACCTACCTGTCTTTCAAGTACTGACCCAAGTCCACATGACCACGGAAGTTTTCCCGCCCACCTGCACTGCCTCTGCTCTCCCCTCCCTCCCTTGAGCTCCCAGACACCTAAAGATCAGCACATTTGAGACCTAGAGACTGTGTATCCCCTGCAATGAATTTAGCATCTTATCTCCTCAGGGGTTCGGCTGGCTGTGAGCCTGGTCTCGTTTGGGTTGCCAGCTCAGGCACCGTAAGCTCTTCTGAAGCCTCTTACAGCATCCGGCATAATTGTGGAATACAGACTACATGAGAGACAAAGGAGAAGACTGTACCGTTCGACTGCATCCAGTCTGTCTTCTTCTGGTAAGGCGCTGAGAATCGCAGGGACATCTACAGGAAGCAAAACTGAACTGAGGAAGTCACAGCTGTGGGAAGATCACACAAGCAGCCAAAGAGAAACGACCACATTAGCAGTCTTGGGGTTTTTGCATAATTTCCTAAAGCACTTTTGTTGTACCCGTGAGGAGGCCTTTACCATTCTGTCCTCCTTAGCTCCTAAAATCCCACTGACGTTTTCCTGGGGGCAAAGGCGGGGGTGTGACAGGTCCCAGTCAAATATAAGAACATGTTGCCAAATAAGACATTTCCCAGGGTTCAGAAACATAGGTGTTTGGGGGTTTTTTGTGTGTTTTTTTGTATAAGAAAGAAGGGAAAGTGAGAAAAATACATATATTCTGCTTAGTATTATAAAGAGAAACTAAGGATGGATAAGTTAGAAGACCAAGCTGGTGACCACAAAGGCTGGGAGGGGATGGGAGGGTGTGACATTGCTTTGTCTGCTTTTTCTGTAGTTTGGAAAGCATGTCAATGCTCTACGTATAAAGCAATAACATTAAATCTATAAAAAAGGAACGAAAAAAACCCTAAATAGAAAGCAAACGGAAACAAATAATGTTTCACATGAATTCCATAACCACATTGGAGGGACAGAAGAGAAAGAAAGGGAGGAAGAGAAAGAGAAGGGTGAAGAAAAGGGAAGGAAAGAAAGAGGGTGGGAGGGAGAAGTCATCCAAGCAATTTATAAATATAACTAGGGGCCCAGTGCACAAAAATTTGCGCACTCGGGGGGTCCCTCAGCCTGGCCTGTGCCCTCTCGCAGTCTGGGACCACTCAGGGGATGTCGACCTGCTGGCGTGCCTGGCCAGCCTGGGTGAGGGGCTGATGGCTGTTTGTAGGCTGGCCAAGCCCCCCAGTGTGGACCCTTACCCCACTGGGGTGTGGCAAGCCTTGGTGATGGGATGAGGGCCGTTTTCAGGCTGCCCACAGCCCCTTCAGGTTTTGGGTCCTTACTGGGGTGCCTGGCAGCCTGGGTGAAGAACTGAGGGCCGTTTTCAGGCTGCCCATAGTCCCTTCAGGGTTCAAGTCCCTACTGGGGTACCTGGACAACCTGGGTGAGGGGCTGAGAGCCGTTTTCAGGCTTTTAGGCTGCCCACAGCTCCCATTGGCCCAAGATTCCAGCAAGGCTGGCTGCAATCTGGTTTCTGGGGTTTATTTATCTTCTATAATTGAAATGCTGTTGCTTTGAGCTGAGACCTAGGCAGGTAAGGAAGACTCCTGTTTGTTTCAGCTCCATGGCTTCTATAATTGAAACATTATTACCATGAGCAGAGGCTCAGCCAGCCCATGCAGGCAGTTGCAACAGAAGCCTGCTATTTACTCTAGCTCTGTGGCTGCCAGCTGCCATCTTGGCTGGGTTAATTTGCATAAGCCACTCTGATTGGCTGGTGGGTGTGGCTTGGCTGGTGGTCATTGCTTAGACGTCCCAGAGAGATGGTTAATTTGCATATTACTCTTTGATTAGATTAGATACTTGGCTAAATGCTTCCTGCCTTGAGTATGTATAGTACTTGGCTGTATGCTTCCTGCCTTGTGTGTGTATAGTACTTGGCTATATGCTTCCTGCCTTGAGTGTGTATAGTACTTGGCTGTAGGCTTCCTGTTTTGAGTGTGTATAGTACTTGGCTGTATGCTTCCTGCCTTGAGTGTGTATAGTACTTGGCTATATGCTTCCTGTGTTGAGTGTGTATAGTACTTGGCTGTATGCTTCCTGCCTTGAGTGTGTATAGTACTTGGCTGTATGCTTCCTGCCTTGAGTGTGTATAGTACTTGGCTGTATGCTTCCTGCCTTGAGTGTGGTGAGGGTAGGGGAAACTACCAATAAACCTGAACCCTATCATGCTTGCTTATGAAAGGGGTGATAGGGGCAGTACTTCCTTGGTGAGTTTAGATTCAGAATGGCAATCACCGCGTGCTTTTCCTAATTACCCAATTTTAAAGTTTTGAGACTATGTTCCTCTTACTTTTTTTTTGTTAATCCTCATCTGAGGATATATTTTTTTTCCATTGCTTTTCAGAGAGAGTGGACAAGAGGGAGGGAGGGAGAGAGAAACATCAATGGGAGAGAGACACATTAACTGGCTGCCTCCAATTCTTGGCCTGGATCGAACCCACAACCCAGGTATGTGCCCTTGATGGGGAATCAAATTGGCAACCTTCAGTGCCCTGGTAGGTGCTCTGATCACTGAGCAAACCAGCCAGGGCTCCTCTTACCTTTTGTATGCTAATACATTCTTCTGAAAAAGAAGTAATGGCAACAACAGAGGGTGGGTGAGAGTTTTGTTCTTCTTTGCTTGTTTTAATGCCTTATTTGGCAAAGTGAACGCTGACAATGCTAAATCAGTCCCCAAATTCCTCTGGCCATTTCACTCACCTATAAAACCCAGAAGTCTGGGCACTGGATTAGATAACTCATTCAGTTGATGTCGACTTTATGAAACTCCTAGAGATTCAACAAATTCTCTCTAAATTTATTAAAGAGTAAAGGAACCAAGTTGAGGTGTTTTGATTATTCTGAATACCAAAATGACTTGGAATAAACACTAACTGTATCACATAGTTTAACAACAAATAGGTAACTCTCAGGGGGAAAAGACACTAGGGAAACATCTCATAAATAATAGGTAATTTGTTCAAGAAAAATGCAAAGTTGAAGTATCATTAATGGCTTGGTAGGAATTTAAAAAGAAATGCTGTTGTTATTTTATAGCTCCTATTAGAAACAGAAAAACTCCATGATCTAGAATCTTGTATCATGAAAATCCAGGATAAGGAAATATAGAATCCTCTTTTGATTTTATAATGTTACCAATAATGGTTTATTTGGAAACAAACTGGCCCAACAGAGCACTCAGACCCAGAAGCTGAAAGGACAGCTCATGGTCGGGGACTTTTCTCTAATTCACGTAGAATTCATGTTTAATTCATGGTTAATTCAAGCCCCAGATAACTGCATTCTGACTGCTTTTTGAAAGAACAGGCTCAGGAGATTTGCCCCCCTTCATTCTGGAGACCTGTGTGTGGGGCCAGTTGGTGGGCACAGGCAGTCTCCACCTCTCACTATTTCTCATCTTGCTTAGTCAGTCTCCTGACAGTACCCCACACCCAGGATATTTATGAATCATAAGGGTAAGCTTGAAGTGTCCTCACCCCACAGCAAAATGAGGCGGTCAGGTAGTGGCAGACTGTCGCCATCTGGTGGCAACAGGGGCATTGCAAGCTATAGTGGGTGGGTATGGAAGGTGGAAGAGCAGGAAGTTATTGAAGACTAGAGCCCTGGTGCACAAATTCATGTACAGGTAGGGTTTGGCCAGCCCACCCTGGCCGGGGGTTGGGGCCGTGGATGGTTGGCTGGCCCCGCTCCCAGGTCGAACTCCCAGTTGAACTCCCAGTCGAGGGGACAATTTGCATATTAGTCTTTTATTATATAGGATGGTGCTAATGCGTCACATCATCATTTCACTTTAATCTGCACAGCAGCGGGGGTGAGGATGTCATCACCATTGCTATTTCCCCGGTGGGGAAACTGTTACGCAAAGGGCTTCAATAACAAGTAACTTGCCCAAGGACATAGAGCTGGTGACAGCTAGCAAGTAATGGAGGCAGGTCTCCCAGATGCCAAAGCTTTGTTCTGTCTACAGTGTCACTGCCATTATGGAGATTTTGGGTTTTGGAGATATGCTTAAGTGAAGAACAGAGATGCTTAGTTTATTTTAAGATGGCAGTGGGGTGGATGAGGTATGAATAAACACATAGAAAAAGAATACTGTTTTTGAAGTCCTACATGGCCTATGCTTGGTGTCATGTTACGCTCCAGGCAAGGAGGAGGAGTAGAGAAGTGCGTGCTAAGGAGAAACCCCAAAGGGGTGGTATTCAGAAAATCACTGGAAGCAAATCTGGATTTTTCTTAATTCAGGAAAAGTTTTCCCACAGGCGAAGAAGGAAGAAGTAAATGAAGTGTTCTGGAGTCACACACTGGATTTCAACTCGCTCCTCCAACCCCAGGGTGGGGCGGTGGACCGTGCTACACATGAGGTTGCTGCACCCTGGGTTAGCTCTCTTCCTCCTCCTAAACGAAAATGTCAAGGCTGAGAAGGGTCTTCGCAACAGGTCCAATCCCCTCCCTCTGGACAGGAGGGCTGGACTCAGAGGTGGTGGGGGAGGGAGGTGGTAGTGGTGAGGGGGTGAGAAGGGAGGAGTAGGGGGGCGTGGCTAAGTTACAGCCCCTGGAGGTAGTGGTGTGGCATTCTGCTGAGAGAGAGGAACTGGACACACTGTGGGGAGCTGGGAGCAAAGGTCACCCGCTGATCCTGGTGGTGGCAGAGCTCGGCTTTCCTGACCACTCCTGGGGGTATGGCAGGGCTCTGTCACCTTGGGGTGGGCCTCATTCTGAAGGAAGGATTTGAACATAAGGTGATAATCATTTCAGGATACTAGTCAAATTTGCTCACCAACTGCTGGAAACTGATTATTTTTAACCTACTTTGGTTGCTCTGAAAGGTCAGAGCTATGCACCCATTGTTTAAGTTAAAACATTGTTAATTATAGCAAATCTCCACCTGTTAATTACATGTAAAATTCTTCCTCAGAATTTCCTGCCTAAGGATATTGTTGTTTTCTCAGAGACTCAATAAAAGGCTGGTGAGACTCAGGCATCAGTGGGCAATCTA
>PVJC01031368.1:0-20619 GCA_004026665.1 Murina feae | reverse complement strand
TAATAACGATGTGATAATAATCATGACTTCACCTTTGCAGCATGGCTTAAAGGTTACAGAGCACTTTCACATTTGTTGCTTCTGCCATTTCAGGGGTCACAGACCCCCCCAGAGCCTGATTTCAACCAGGAAAGGGCCACAACCCCAGGTTCAGAACCCCTAGCTCACATGGGAACTTCAGTACAGGCTGCCCTGGCTCAGGCAGAGAGCATGTATGTGGCCAGTAAGACAAATGGAACATCTAAGCATGGGCCTAGCTCTCCGCTTGGAGCCCAGTTGTGAGGAGAGGATAAGTATAGGAACAGAGTCTGAGTTTGTTTTCCTACCTTCTTAAAAGGGAAACCTTCTGATCCATTGCAATACATGAAATAACACAAATTCTAAACAGAGGAATATCCATCTGAATTTGGTTAGATAGTAGTAACTAAAGCGGGAACTTGATGGCAAAGTCTTTTTAAATTTAAAACAGGAGTGGGGAAATTTTGTCACAAGAGCGCGCGCGCACACACACGGTCATGTATGAGTATTGTGTCTTTACAGAGTGGAGAATGTCAGATCTGGAAAGATGAAATACAATTCAATAAATACTGTACAATAAATAATGTGAATCATATTGCATTTCTATGTCCTGGCTGGTTGGGGAAGGACAAGGGGGAAATAAGAAAGGATGAGGGATAATAGGCGAAACGAGAAAGAGGTGAAGGGAGTAAACTGCAGAGGAAGAGAAGATGAAAAAGATGCTCGGGAAGAACACTAGGGGTACAGAGCAATTTCCAGATGGAGGGGGCAGCCTGCCTGTGTTCAATGCTCCCCCACTATCTGGAGGCGCCCCTGCTGGGTGTGCTGGGCCCAGGTGCTCATATTCATGCCCAGCAGTTCAACAGCATCGAGTCCTCAGAGCCAGTGCTCGCATCCTGTCACACCTGTTGCTGCTGGACCCTGTCACCCCCTTCTAAGGACCTTTCTGAACAGTGCTGATGCCTCCTGGGCCATGGGGACGGGGGAAGCCTTAGCTGGACCCCCGCTGACCACGTGAGGAGTCCCACTTGCTGGGACATAGGCCCAGTACCAAGCGCTGTGTTCAAGAATGATTTTTTAAATATATTTTTATTGATTTGAGAGGAAGGGAGAGGGAGAGAGAGAAACATCAATGATGAGAGAATCACAGATCGGCTGCCTCCTGCATGCCCCACATTGGGGATCGGGCCTGCAACCCGGGCCTGTGCCCTTGACCGGGAACCAAACCCTGACGATGCTCAACACTGTGTGAAAAACTTTTGACTTCACTCAGAAAATGCAGAACACATGATTTCTTCATAAAACTCCTGAGCTAAAGGGGTCTGCCAGATATCCACGGGCAGCACATGTGAAGGGTTTTACAGCTTTGTGTTCCCTTTGTTCTTCTGCAGTCATTACATGAGACAGATCCTGGAAGCCCTGCGCTACTGCCATGACAACAACATCATCCACCGCGACGTGAAGGTAAGCACTTCTATCGCCGACTTTAAGCTTTATGAAGAGAGACTGACTCAGTTTCTGATGATCTCTCTCATCTTCTTATTTAGCAGCTTTCTACATACGGAGTCATGTACTCATTCTTAAAGCAGCAGTTTGTATCATTTCCGTTTCCTTATTTTTGTTAAAATATATACACGTTCTAAAATTTTGTCATCCCTGCTCTAGCCAGTGCAGCTCGGTGGATACACTGTCAGCCTGCAGACTGGACGGTCCCAGATTCAGTCCCGGTCAAGGGCACATGCTTAGGTTGTGGGTTCAGTCCCCAGTGGGGGGCGTGCAGGCAGCAGCCAATCCATGATTCTCTCTCATTCTTGATGTTTCTCTCTCTCTCTCTCCCTCTCCCTTCCTCTCAGAAATCAATAAAATACTATACTTTAAAAATAAAATAAAAATAATAACATTTTGTTATTCCTCTTTTGCTATCATGTATATATGAAAGGAATTTAAAAATCCAACAAAAGAAAGCAAATAATAATCTATGCTAAATTAATTGCGGGGGATGAGAATTTGGTTTATATAGTAAAAACTCATCGTACACCTGTAGTTTCGTAGTATAGAAAAGTCGGCATCTTATTTTCTGTGCGGTGGTTTTTCTAAAATAGTCCAATATTATAATTATAGGTGTGATATGCTATGTACCCTTACGAATATGAATATTACCATGATTCAGTCTCTCTGCCCTTTTGACCCCAGTGACAAGTTCATGAGAACTGTCAGTCCCTGGCTCCTCACAGTGTCAGCAGAACATGGAGACATTCAAGAAAGCAGACCAGCCACCCTTCCTCCTGACCCCCCTGCCAAGGCCTCCACTCATAAGAGCCTTGGAGGTCTCATTGGCCCTCTTGTCCACATTCAGTGCACTGGTGTTTTTAAAATACATTTGTATTGCCCTAACTGGTGTGGCTCAGTGGATAGAGCGTCGGCCTGTGTACTGAAGGGTCCCAGGTTCTATTCCAGTCAAGGGCAGTACCTCGGTTGGGGGCACATCCCCAGTGGGGGGTGTGCAGGAGGCAGCTGATCAATGTTTCTCTCTCATCAGTGTTTCTCTCCCTCTGTCTTCCTCTCTGTAAAAAATCAGTAAAATATATTTTTAAAAAATAAAATACAGGGAGAGGGAGAGAGAGATAGAAGCATCAATGAGAGAGAATCATTGATCGGCTGCCTCCTGCACACCCCTGCCCACCTGGTTCATAGGCCGATGCTTAACCACTGAGCCCCCCAGCTGGGCAGTGCCCGGGTATGTTGTCACTGGCCTCTCTCTGTAACCCATAGCGTCCACAGCCATGCTCTCCTTCTCTCGAGATACATGGTCCATGTACTTTAATGGTTAAGAAAATCAAGTAGCCTTAAATTTTCTACTGTGTTTGGGAAATTTTAGCTGAAACTCTTGTGGTTAAAAGCTGAGAAAAAGCATAAGCGATTCCAAAACATGTTATAAGGGCAAATGAAAAATCATTGCAGCCCAGCCAGCGTGGCTCAGTGGTTGAACATCAACTTATGAACCAGGAGGTCAGGGTTCAATTCCCAGTCAGGGCACAGGCCCTGGTTGTGGGCTCCATCCCAGTGGTGGGCGTGCAGGAGTCAGCCGATCCATAATTCTCTCTCACCATTGATGTTTCTCTCTCTCTCTCTCTCTCTCTCTCTCTCTCTCTCTCTCTCTCTCTCTCCCTTCCTCCCTGAAATCAATATAAATACATTTTAAAAATCCAAGGATAACTTGGCTCTCCCATCAGCCTTTTGCATCCATGGATTCAACCAACCCTGGATTGAAGACAGATTTTTCAATCCGCAGTTGGGAAGCCCTGGTTTGGGAGTGTAAACTGTTTTAATCCATGGTTGATGAATTCCCCAGATGTACAACCTGTGGAAACAGGAGGAGGACCAACTGTATTTATTGAAGGAAAAAAAACACATAGCCCTAACCGGTTTGGCTCAGTGGATAAAGCGTCGGCCTGCGGACTGAAGGGTCCCGGATTCGATTCTGGTCAAGGGCATGTATCTTGGTTGCAGGCACATCCCCAGTGGGGGGTGTGCAGGAGGCAGCTGGTGGATGTTTCTCTCTCATCAATGTTTCTAACTCTCTATCCCTCTCCCTTCCTCTCTGTAAAAAAATCAATAAAATATGTTTTTAAAAAAACACACAAAGCCCACATAGAAGCGAACCCACACAGTTCAAACCTGTGCTGTTCAAGGTCAAGTGTACGTTGCTTTAGTGGTAGTACATTGAGTAGGGGCTCAAGGGTGGAAGCCAACAAACAGGAGTGGTCCAGAATGGTGGCAGTGGAGGTGTTGAGAACGTAGGTTCCGGGTACATTTACAAGGTTGTGTCAACAGGATTTGCTAAAATAATTAAAGTTGGTAACTTAGCCTGAAGTAGTTTTATTCAGGACCTTGTTGTAGGGGTTTTCCAACGTAGTGGTCATTATAAAACTTTAATAGCAATACATGTCACATGGCTAATGAGTTCACATTTCACTCGGTGTGTTAATATTTTTGCCAGTAAAGCAGCCTCCTTTACTTCACATGCGGATATACAGCCAACGACTTGAACAGATGTAGTTTTCATGTGTATGCAGATTTTGTCTTTTTGTAGTTAAAGTTGTCTTTCCTTATACTTTAGTAAAGAAAATAGAAGAGCAATGTTTCATTCCTTTTAGAAAATGTAGCTTATGTCATCCCTTGCTACACCTAGCCAAGAATATTCTCAGTCTCTCCCCACCCACTCCAGTCCTCTCTCCCGCTTCCCCCCACCCTTCTCATAATTCTTGGCACTGATCCCAAAGCACTAGATTTCCTAGCATTTCATTGATGAATAATGCTACCTTTCTTGACTCAGTAGGCGTTTCTTTGTGAAATCATCATAACTGAGTAAAAATTTTTCTTGTTAGATTTGACTTGATGATGTCACATGACCTATCGCAGACATGACTTGGCTGCTGGAGGCTGCCCTGTGTATTGTGCCTCTACCCATTGATGCCAATAGCATTTCCCCCAGTTACAACCATCAAAAATGTCTCCAACATTGCCCAATGCCCCCTGGGCACAGAAACAGACCTGGGTCACACTCAGTTATAATGTAATGTTATCTTTCCCATGCTTTGCCTCCCACAGGCATTTATTAACACACTAGAGGCCTGGTGCACAAAATTCGTGCACAAATAGGCCTTCCTTCCCCAGCTGCTGGCACCAGCTTCCCTCACAGCCTCAGCTTCGTCCAGAAAGACATCTGGTTTAATTAGCATACTACACTTATTGTTATAGATGCATACAGAGTCCTTTTTTCTGTCACCTTCTCTTGTATTCCTCTTTTTCCTGTGAAAGGATGTAAAAACTTTATTTCAGTGTTTCTGTCTTTTCTTCTTCTCACCCCTACATTAAAAGTACGTTAGAAAGAGCCCTGGCCGGTTTGGCTGGCTCAGTGAATAAAGCGTCAGCCTATAGACCGAAGGGTCCCAAGTTCAATTCCGGTCAAGGGCACATGCCCAGATTGTGGGCTTCTCCCCAGCTTGGGCCCTGCTTAGGACATGTCAGGAGGCAACCCATCGATGTGTCTCTCTCACATCAGTGCTTCTCTCTGCCTCTCCCTCTCTCTTCCACTCTCCCTGAAAAGATCAATGGGAGATATCCTCGGGTGAGGATTAAAAAACACTTTTTAAAAAGGAAGAAATGGTCCAGTTGGCAAGGAAAATGCAGCCCTGGCCTCTCGCCTGCCTGCAGTGCTGTGGTGCTGAGGTTGGGGTCTCTGGTCCCTCTGGGCTCCTAAGCAGCCTCCCAAGTGCACCAGCTGGGCGTGGAGCCGCAAGCAGTCCTGCCTCCTGTGGCTCTGACCCACTGACGCCCTGTTCTAATAACTGAAGTTGAAAGTCAGCTGCTTCTCTAAATGCAAACTACTGCACACAGGCTCCTTCTGTTCTGAGTGGGGGGCTCAGTTGGGAGTTCTCAGAATTGGGAAGAAACCCCAGTCACACGGACACAGCAGAAGCCCCCCTCCCCCAGCCCTGCTCTGCGCACTTCCCTTAAATGGCCCTCCTCGCTCACTTTCCTCGCCCCCCTGTGGCCACGCCTGGCTGCTCCTCGGTCCCCTTCTAGTCTCAGTTCTCCTTTCACCTGCTTCAGGCCAGACTTGACTGCGAACAGGCATTCATTGTGTGGTGCCGGTTGCCATGACGTTGTGGATTCTTCCAGCCGTTCTTCCTCTATTGCTCTCGCTTGCTGGCATTGGTTTTCCATCCCTGGCCACAGCTCCCAAAAGTCCCGAGTTACAGAGAAAAGCACACAGGCCAGTCTGCATTTCCTTTTGGGAGGAAATGGTCTAATTAGCAAGGAATAATCCAAATAATCCCACATAATCTGCATATGCTGAGTTTGATTGTGGGGTTTTAATCATTGCACTTCGAAAAGGCACACGAATTATAAAATCATCTTTAACTTACCTTGTATTTTTGTAATATATTTGTGTTGATCTCAGAGAGGAGGGGAGAGGGAGAGAGAAAGATGGAAACATCAATGATGAGAGAGAATCATGGATCGGCTGCCTCCTGCACGCCCCCTAGTGGGGATTGAGCCCACAACCCAGACCTGTGCCCTTGCCTGGAATTGAACCCGGGACCCTTCATTCCGCAGGCCAACACTCTAGCCACTGAGCCAAACCAGCTAGTTACTTTGTATTTCTAACTACTGTGCTTCTCTTCTCCTACTCGACCCTTCAAAAACAATCAACTCCTTGATTTCAAAAGAAAAGAATGACTATTTCTTTGCTTATTAGATTCAAACCCTTTCACTGCTTTGCTTCTCCTGAGGTAGGGGCAGCAAGTGTGGATGATGCAGCCAAAGCGGCTTTTTCTGTCAGGTGTATAGCCTTTCTCACGTAGGAACTCTTTCTTCCCTATGATATCAATTCAATTGGGATTTGGGGACAGTCCAGGAAAAGGTCCAGGGCATTAGGCCGCACAATGTAAATGCTTGGCATATGGCCAGTGCCCCTCTGTGCCCCCCATGTGGTTAGCCAAGCAGGATTTCCTTCCATCACATCTCCTACCCTGCAGGCTATAGGGCCAGGATAGGCCGTGGGAGTCTTGCCCAATCAGAGCACAATGGGCAGCCTCCCCTTCTGCCCAGGGAGCATAAACTCACTTCCAGGTTGAGTAGTGTATTTTCCTTTTGCTTGTGTAGTCTTTTTTTAATATATATTTTTATTGATTTCAGAGAGGAAGGGAGACAGAGATATAAACATCAGTGATGAGAGAGAATCATAGATGAAGTGCCTCCTGCACACCCCCTACTGGGGATCGAGCCCGCAACCCAGGCATGTGCCCTTGACGAGAATCTAACCCAGGACCCTTCAGTTCACAGGCCAACACTCTATCCATGAGCCAAACTGGCCAGGGCTGTCTTTTTTTATTCAAATATACTTTTATTGATTTCAGAGAGGAAAGGAGAGAGGGTTAGAAACATCATTGATGAGAATCATTGGTTGGTTTCCTCCTGCACACCCCACACTGGGGATCGAGCCTGCAACCTGGGCCTGTGCGTTTGACCAGAATTGAACCCAGGACCCTTCGGTCCGCAGGCCAGTGCTCAATCTACTGAGCCACACTGGTGAGGGCTGGATGTTTGGTCTTAATGTTCCTGACTCATAATTTGAAAGTTTGCCTCAATGAGAATATGCCTGTGGAAAGGATGCGAGGGGAGATAAACAGTTGTCGTGGCCTGTTTTAAGGCATAATCGTGTTGCCATAAGTCAAAATTTGGGATTTCTGAAATTGCTTACCTCTTGCTCACAGGAACATTAAAAACACCATTTTTCTGAAATCCACACTTTAAAGTTAGGGTCCATTTAGAAAATGATTAGTTCATATAAAATATTTACCATGACCTTAAATAGCCAGGTCTTTAAGTTACACAAAAAATGCAGCCTGACTTGCAATCACCCATTCAGGAGAGCTGCTATGTTGTGAAGATAAACATGGTGAGTTTAACAGGCTCAGTACAGAGAACTATACAGGAGCTCTCTGTCAGAATGCACAGCTTACAGAGAAATGGCATAACCCTCTTTCTGCTTCTTTAAATGTAGGAAACTGCTTTGGCCATATCTTTTATGTTTTATTTAAATAGCAGCCATGTAAAGTGACTTTTTCAAATAATGATTTTTAAGCCCTGGTTCAGTAGCTCAGTTTGTTAGAGCATCATACTCATATGTCAAGGTTGTAGGTTCAATCCCCAGTTAGGGTACATACAAGAAGCAGCCAGCAGCCCTAGCTGGTTTGGCTCAGTGGATAGAGTGTCAGCCTGTGGCCTGAAGGGTCATGGGTGCGATTCTGGTCAAGGGCACATGCCTGAGTTGCAGGCCCGATCCCCAGTAGAGGGCATGCAGGAGGCAGCCAAGCAGTGATTCTCCCTGATCATTGATGTTTACCTCTCTCTCTCCCTCTTCTTCCTCTTTGAAATCAATTGTATTCTATATAATAAAAGCTTAATACGCTAAGTGTCTGACTATTCAACCAGTCGCTATGACATTCACTGACCACCAGGGGGAAGAAGCTCCAACCAGTAGGTTAGCTTGCTTCTGGGATCCAGCCCATCGGGACAGGAGTAGAAGGGCCAGACATGCCCTGGAGCCCTCCTGCGGTCCCTCCCCCACCAGCCAACCTCCTGTGGTCCCTCCCCGGCCAACTCTGATTGAATTGGGCCGGACACACCCTGGAGCCCTCTCACAGTCCCTCCCCGACCCCAGTTGTGCACCAGTGGGGTCCCTCCGCCTGGCCTGCACCCTCTTGCAATCTGGGACCCTTGGGGATGTCGGATAGCCAGTTTAGGCCCAACCCCCACAGGCTAGGCCAAGGGACCCCACTGGTGCATAAATCCATGCACCGGGCCTCTAGTACAAATATAAAATAAAATAAAAAGGATCATCCAATGAATACTTAAATAAGTGGAACAACAAACCGACATTTCTCTCTCTCCCCCCCCAAAAAATAAAATAAATTACATGAAATAATTATTTTTAGCAGATATATATATTTAAAGTCCTAAATGCGATGAGATTTAATACAGTATGTTAAATGAAAACTATTGATAATCTCAGCTCCCCTTAATCTAATGAGTTTTGGTTTGAAAACTGGTATGAGAATGAAACTACTGGAAAAACAATGTCAGCGAGCGGTGTAACTAGAAAAACTGCCTCAGGAATTCTCCTAGCCAGCCGGGCACTGTTCTGTGATTCTGTGGTTCTCATGTCCATGAGTTTTCTGGCCTGGGCACCTCCGTTTGCAGCCAGCTCTCCGGGAGGCACCTGGCTGTCTCTGCAGGTGAACCAGCCAGAGATGAGGTCGCTGCTGGAGAAGAACAGACGCGCACTGCATGCATTTCAAGCAGCAGGTGGTTCTTCAGACTTTGCTCTGAAGATTTTCTTCTCTCAATTAAGCATTGAAGTAAAACAGAAGAAGAATAAAAACAGTTACCGTTTGTTTTCTATTCTTTTTACATTAAAATCCTGCAGATGTGTTAGGGAAACCTCTAGACCAGCGAACAGTTCTCAACGTGTGGGTCGCGACCCTTTTGGGGGTCAAACGACCCTTTCACAGGGGTCGCCTAAGACCATCCTGCACATCAGACACTTACATTATGATTCATAACAGTAGCAACATTGCAGTTATGAAGCAGCAACAAAAGTAATTTTATGGGTGGGTCACCACACGAGGAACTGTATTTAAAGGGCCAGAAGGTTGAGAACCACTGCCCTAGTGGTATTGATCACCTGGCCCATGGGACATCTAAAGAGTTGAATGCCTTTGGGAAGTGCTTTGTGAACTTGAAACTGCCATGGACAGAATAAATGACGCTTTAAGTCACTAAGTGACTGGTTTCAGTGAATATTTATTCAACTTTATTTTTATTCAACTGTTTTTGTTTGGTTCTTATCTGAGCATACAATTCAAGTACCATGGGAGTAGAAATAGAAAACACACTATAGCGCCAAGGGAAGATAAAACACACATTTTTACAAATAATTATTATAATGTATATAATACAGAATATAGTCCCCATCATTTGTCTTACTATTACATGGAAGAAAGAAGTGACCATTAAGAAACACTTAATCTTTAAATATTTGCTTAGAATATTGGGCAACTTACTTATCTATGCACTTCAGTTTTTAATCAGTAAATTGACATGCTTTAGGGTTGTGATAATTGACATAATACTTACAAAGCGTGTAAGAAGAATGCCTGATACATAGCAAGTGCTTAGTAAATGGTAGCTACTCATAATAGTAACATCATCTGATTTAATAATAGTACCTATGAACTGTGCAGTACTTTTCCATTCTACAAATGAGGAAATTAATACTTAAAGAGGGTCAGTTGCCTATGATTGTCCAGCTGAACAAGAGGTGGAGCTAGGATTGAACCCAGGGACTCCAACTCCAGAGACCAATCTCTGAACAATGATTTCAGTCATTTCACCAAAATTAATTGAACATATCTACATGCCAGGTTCTATTTGTCATCAATAACAACATTATTTATATTAAATGCAGGGGAAACTATACAAAATGTGATCCTGATTGGCATATATTGGCATTGTATTCGCTTTTTATTTTGACAAAGTCTAATCCAAATATTTAAGCATAGTTACAAATAACATCTGTTTAATAAATACTGGAATCAATGAATATTGCTTCTCCTACTATCATAAGCCACATAATACCAAGTGTGCTTCATACCTTGAATTCTCCCACGGTTATCATTCACACATTTAGGTAGGACTTCAGTGAGGACATTTTGTATCCATTTTTTCTTTTATTCGTTTTCAAAGTTCCCAACAAAACACTCTCCACAGATGGACTCTTGTATTTGAATTACCAGGAAGCACGCCACTGGCTTCATTGTCCTGCCGCCATGAAACCCTGTGTCCTGAATAGAAGCCCCCATGGTTGACTTTACATAGAAAATGGTCTGTTGGCTTCCTGTGCAGAGGGATCTTTTCGATGTGCTTACTTTTGCCTCTGAAGGTCTCTGTCACCTCAACCTTCAGCACAAGTTGAACTGTAAAGTGAGTTTCCTGATCACTTTTTAAACCAAAGAGGTCTTCTCGGTGCCTGTCACCCACCGCGTTGACCATGTCGTTTATAGTCATCTGAGCGCTTTCCTATGTGGTGGGCTCTCTCATTCAAAAGTCAACCATAGGGTTGGATATGTGTTGAGTCAGCTTTTGTGAAGAGATCATATAGTATCTTCTTGAACGTCTTATCTAAAAAGAGAAATATAATGGGATCTGTGCTGCTTCTGGCTGATGCAAGACAGGTGAGGATGTTTTTTATTTCTATCAAATAATTCAGTTGCTCACAGCTCACTGTTTGGTGGAGAACATAAAAAACGGGCTTGAAGATGCTATAGGGGAGGAAACATACTATCAGTAGAATCTGGATGACCAGAAGATGCCTCCTCACAGAACTGTACATCACATGTCTCTCCGTGATGGACGTGCAGGTCCTTATCTTTCTCAGGTGGCTCACGAAAGAGTAGTATGACGTTAGGACGACTAAAAACGAAAATCCGATAAATGTGGTCCCAATGAGGCCCGCGATCTGCGAGATCACGGCTCCTAGTTCCATCTTCCGGTTATAGCACAGGGTCTCGTCCCCTTCCGTGGCCTCCACCACAGAGTAGTATATGATCACTGGAATAATGATGCCGAGTACAGCTCCCCATATGTACATGCATAGTTTTTTAGCAAAGTTGGGCTGGCGGAATTTTTTCAGTAAATGGCCATAAAATATTTTCTCGTAGCACGAAGTGGTCTCTTGCGTGGAATCCTTTTTCATCAAGGTAGCATAGCGACTGATGGCGATCCAGCTTAAAATCAAGAGGCTGACGAACATACTTACATGCATGGGGAGCGTCCCCAGGAAATTGACCACCCTGCACTGTGTTGACCGATATTCCCATTGAGAACCTTTCAGGAAATACACACCCATGAAGGGCATCGTGCTGCACACGAGTAAGTTCGCCGTCACGAGATGCGCTAGGTAAATGTGAGTGGAGGTTTTCTTACCTATTTTTGTTAAAAATACCCATTGAGAGAGAGAATTTCCAAAGAGACCAATGACACAGAGGAAGATATAAAGGATTGGTAGCGCCACGGAAGAGATCACGGAGGGCTGAATACATGTTGAGGCTGAGTTGTTATTCATTTAGATCAGCTTTTCTTGATTTTTGTCACAGGAGCTAGAACAGAATTGCAGATGTTTTTTAAACATTTATCCACACTGTACCCTCTCCCACCTCCATTCCCTCACCCTCCCGCCATGTTAAATATTTAAAATTATAGATGGTATTTAAGGTGAGCAGTTTTTTAAAAATTGGGTAACATATGACTGTCAGCTGATTTCTCAACAGAAACTTTGAAGGCCAGAAGGGAGTGGCAAGAAATATTCAAAGTGATGAATAGCAAGAACCTACAGCCAAAATTACTTTACCCAGCAAAGCTATCATTCATAATTGAAGGTCAGATAAAGAGCTTCACAGACAAAAAAAAAGCTAAAGGAGTTCATCACCACACAACCAGTATTATATGAAATGCTGAAAGGTATCCTTTGAGAAGAGGAAGAAGAAAAAGTAAAGATAAAATTTATGAACAACAAATACATATCTATCAACAAGTGAACCTAAAAATCAAGTGAATAAAAAATCTGATGAACAGAATAAACTGGTGAATAGAATAGAATCAGGGGCATAGAAAGGGAGTGGACTGACAATTTTAGGGGGGAAAAGGGTGTTGGAGTGCGGGAAGAGACTAGACAATAACCTATGGGTGAGGACAGTGGGGGGGAGTAAGGGCAGAGGGTGGGGTAGGAACTGGGAGGAGGGGAGCTATGGGGGGAGGGGAAGAGGAACAACTGTAATAATCTGAACAATAAAGATGTTTTAAAAAATTTGGGTAAAATAGTAACATAGATGTGTTGAATGGAAAGGGAACACGTAGATGCCTTCTCACCTTTTCTGATCCCAATTGTGCATGCAGGTGAAGTAAAAGCAAAAGTTGATTCAGAAAGTGCCTTTGTCTAAAAAACAAAATTTGATAAACATAGTTAAATGCCTGAGTTTTATCACTTTTACTGGAGGGATTCGTAGTTCTATTAGATTCTAAAGCGGTTTGTAAATGACAATTGATTTTTCTTCCTAGAAAGGCACTTTTTTATCATTTTAAGGCACATTCAAGCAGTACACACACTGGCTAAAGGAACCTGTTGTCAAAGCATTTGGTGGCCACATTCGTAAAGAGAAGACTGATCTTTAGTCATCACATTCATTATACATAACTACTTTTTAAACATATTTTATTGATTTTTTTACAGACAGGAAGGGAGAGGGATAGAGAGTTAGAAACATCGATGAAAGAGAAACATCGATCAGCTGCCTCCTGCACACTCCCCACTGGGGATGTGCCCGCAAACCAAGGTACATGCCCTTGACCGGAATCGAACCTGGGACCTTTCAGTCCGCAGGCCGACGCTCCATCCACTGAGCCAAACCGGTCAGGGGCACTGCTTTTCAAAATGGTGTGTTTTCATGGCCGGACTGAAGCACTTCTCCAAATCCTAATACTATTAAAAGAGTCTCTTTTCCTATTTCAGAAGTAAACAGTTCCACAGAAACAGATACTGGGGCAAGATCCTGAAATGCACAGAAGGAAAATGTAGTAACCAAGGATAAACACCAAAATCCCAGGGTCTTTACAAAGGGCATCAATAATTTACTTCAAATGCTTAACGCTGAACAGTCCTACTTCAATACGAAGTTTACTTTCAAATTCCGTCAAAACTGTAGCTGCTGTGCTTGTTGGTTAGAGCGCCCTCACGTGTCTGTGTGTGTAATTGATTATCTGGTTTTTCAGAGAATAGGTTTTTTAGAAGTTATTTTAATCCCAGCATAAATGCAGGTGTGGCATTTGCTTTCCTCTGTCTTATTTTTAAAATCTCTATTTAAATGGTACACACAAAGGGTTGAAAAGTCACATAAAAACTCCTTGTCGTTCTTATTTGTTTCGTGTCCTCATTTCTTTCGGGGGCGATAATAGAAGTGATTGGCTTCTGGTCAAATAAGAATCATGAGATTGCTCAGAATGTGCCACATTTCATGAGCTTTTCACCATAACTTTCTAGGTACCACATTCTCTATTCTTTTCTAATCTAGAGTGAGGATTCTCAATCTTATTTTTAGAATCCTCTCCGCTCTTTGGCTAATCACAAAATGCTTACCATATATTGCCTTCTGAGAGCCTTACATGCCCCCAGCCCGTCGGGGCTGTTTTTTCTCTATCTCTCTTCAGAATCATGGTTATATTTTTGCCTCTTGAATTACAGAAACAGTATATTTGAAAAAAATCCCTATTTTAATTTTGAAGTAATTTTTATACCAAACAAGACCCATCTGAAGACTTGAAAATCTGAAGGCTGTGCAGTGTCTCTAGTTCAAATACTGAGACCCTTCATTAATGTCTACCAGTGTCTTTGTCATTCTATTACTATTTCTTTGCTGTTTTTACTCAGGAAATAGTCCATGTGCTGCACAGTTAGTGTATTTGATACCACACCACCTGGCAATCGGAATCTGCTTGCAGTTAGTATATCATATCTGCTTGTACATCTCTAAAAACCTAAACTGTAGCACATCAGTCAAGTAGAAAGTGAACCAAGCCAGTTTATTTCTTAAGGAAAATTGATGTGATCAAAGTAGTTTTTATTTTCCATAAGAAATGGGCCTTTTTTGTGATGATATGAAAGAAACACACTAGCCCCCTGCCTTGTGTAGATAATACGTTCTATACTACAATCTGTAAATCATGTTTCTGTATTAATAATGTTCCTTTTTTCTTAAGTAGACCGCCTCATACAGCATCTGATATCTTACTCCTTCATCACCTTGTTCTGTTTCACACTAGCAAATGCTTCAGAACAGAAGGGAGGTAAAACTTCCACAGAGTCTAGCACTATGAGAGGGATGACATTGACACTGAACTTCAATGTAACAAATGACAACTAGTTCACATCTTCAGCTTCCAAACATCAGACTTGTGTCTACTATGTACATCTTCTTTCAAAATAAACTTTGCTTCTAAAAGTACTGGATAATTCATTTGGAAAATACTATTAGGCTTAAGAAATCAAAGAAAAATCACATGGGGGATATATATATATATATATATATATATATATATACAGAATTGTTCTCCAAAACGATCTCGCCAAGCCTGCATTCCCCTCAGTGTGCTGACTGTCTGGAGTCGTGCACACATTGGGTCTCAGCTGATCTGACAGATGAAAAAGGCTCTACACGTCTGAGTTCAGTTACTAACGATCATCTACATCATGACGTTGCTGACCCACTTTCTTACCTGTACGAGCAGCTGTTCAGGGCCGTGATGCTAAACTTCAGACTCAACTTCTCTGCTCATCACGCCTTCACTGTATGTCAGTGTGAAGAGATTCTTGCATGACACTGACCATGTCAGTGTGAAGACATTCTTGCATGACACTGACCACAGTGGTAAAAAAAAAAAGAAAGAAAGAAAGAAAATAAACAGTGTTGTAGTAATCCAGTAGCTGTAGTGAGCGTAGCAACTACCTTTCCCACTCAAAAGACAGCTAATTTCTCTGTTTCTGCAGTGAGAGGAAGTTCCTGGGCCATATATATACTGTACTTCCATGTGATTCTCTTGTGGCCCACTGACACCTCAGCTAGCTTGACTAGCATGCTTGATTGAAGTTCAAAGGTTTGAGCCCCGTGGCTAGTTAGTTTTACACAACACAGTGGTCGAGGGAACCACTCCGTATTGACCCAATAAAATAGTCCTACAAACTTGTCTGTGAAATCAGCTTTCTTATCTACAGAAGCTGTTAGGTAAGGAAACTGACTTTTGATTTCATCTATTCTTGATAAGGATGAATTGTTAGAAGCCACCCACAGATGATTTCACAGACAAGGATAAACAAGTGAGGCCCAGCCTGGCCCGTATGGCTCAGTGGTTGAGCATTGACCCATGAACCAGGAGATCATGCTTTGATTCCCTGTCAGGGCACAGGCCTGAGTTGCAGGTTCGATCCCCAGTGTGGGGCGTGCAGGAGGCAGCCAATGCATGATTCTCTCTCATCATTGATATCTCTCTCTCTCTCTCTCTCTCTCTCTCTCTCTCTCTCTCTCTCTAATGAATAAAATGTATTTTTTAAAAGAAGTGAGACCCAGCACAGCACACTATAAGCACTGCACCCAGGGGATTGAGTCTCAACTTGCTTGCTAAAAACTAGCTCATTCAACTTTGAAATGCCCTGTGCTGCCTCCATTTAAAATCTAAGTTGGTTCAGAGCATTTCGGAGTGGATTTGAGGAATCCTGGGAAGTTCAAGAATCTGAGCCTCAGGTGTGCCTCGGATAAAATGAATAGTGATAGTATGATATAAAGAACTTTGAAACCAATTTTCTGCATAGAATTGTGCAACCAGTCTGAGCTAGTAACTAAATGAAAGCTAAGGGTATGCAGCTGGGAGCCAGACCTGCATCACACTACCTTTTCTTGGAAAGTTAAACCAGTCAGAGTCTGAGAATGGAAATAGAAATCCAATTCAATCCCCAGTCAGGGGTGTGCAGGAGGCAGCTGATCCATCATTCTCTCATCATGGTTGTTCCCATCTCTCCTTCTCCCTTCCTCTCTGAAATCAAGAAAACTGTCTTATCTAATAAGAGTAATATGCAAATTAACCATCACTCCACAACAAAGATGGCAGCACCCATAGTGGCTGGGAGGACGCTGGCAGCATCACCATGGCAACGTGAGCCCAGCAGGCAAGGGGGGCCCGCAGGCAGCACCCATCAGGGCCTGCTGGATGATGGCAGTGGCAATCAGGGAGCAGGCAAGGAGGGCTGTAGTCAGCACCCAGCAGGGCCTGCTTGCCCATGCCTGTGGTATGGAGCAGACAGGCCCCGCAGAGAACAGAGAACCACATGGAGTGAGCCCAAGCCATCAGTAGCACATCCCTTGAGGGCTCCCAAATTGGAGAGGGTGCAGGTCGATCTGAGGGACCTCCCTGATTGACCTCCTCCCCTCCATCCCGCCATGTATGAATTTCATGCACCGGGCCTCTAGTATTTTTTTAAAAACAAAGTAGTCCTGGCCGATGTTGCTCAGTGGATAGAGCATCAGCTTGCAGACTGAAGGGACCCGGGTTTGATTCCAGTCAAGGCCATGGGTTGTGGGCTCCTCCCCGGCCCAGGCCCTAGTTTGGACACATGCTTGAGGCACCCATTGATGTGTTTCTCTTGCATCAATGTTTCTGTCTCTCCCTCTCCCTTCCACTCTCCCTAAAATCAATGGGAAAATATCCTCGGGTGAGGGTTAACAAAAAAGGGGGTGGAACCCAGCAGGCACAGGACACCTCAGTTATACCTGGATGTTTGTCCTTCAACTAGACAGTCCTTTGGGGCTGTGCACGCCCGTGTCTGCACTGATGCGGCTGGCCTTTGCGGTACCTGTTCCGGCCAGTCTGGAGCTCCGGGCCTGGGCGGCTGTGAGCAGGGAAGGAGCCACGCCTCCTGCATCCCTGTTAGAGCATCACATGCCAAGCATCGTTATTCCTCCAACAAGGCGGTGTTGAAGCTTCCTTTGGCCAGTTCAGCGCACCCCAGGCCAGTGGTGCCTCTGGAGGAAGCACAGCTGTGGGCTCAAAGTTGCGGTTTGGTTTGCTCAGGCCGCTGATCGCCCCGCCCACTGCAGGATGTGGGGTCTGCCCACAGCCCTGCTTCCAGGCGCGCTGCCCTCCAGCCCACCACCCACTACGCAGCTGGAGTCATGGCCATCCTGCCCTCATCCGGGGTGTGAAGAACCTCTGAGACCTGGTTTCTCGGCACTCCTGGGCACATTTCCTAGATGATCGGAAATGTGTGATAGTACAGAAAAAGGATTTGCTTTTTTAAAATATTTGTATTGATGTCAGAGAGGAAGGGAGAGGGAGAGAGAGATAGAAACATCCATGATGCGAGAGAATCATGGATCAGCTGCCTCCTGCATGCCCCGCATTGGGGGAGTGAGCCCGCAACCCAGGCCTGTGCCCTTGACTGGAATTGAACCCAGGACCCTTCAGTCCGCAGGCTGACACCCTATCCACTGAGCCACACTGGCTAGAGCAAAAAATGATTAACTTTGTAAGAAAGGTCTAATGATAAGACTTCCATGGGCCTAATCAATGCTTGTGCTTCACCTTTGACCTTTGTCATGCCCACCACAGAAGCCCTCAGCGGTGTTGGTGGCAGTCATAGAATTGCAATGGCCTCCGAGGTGGCAGTGGAAAAGTAGAAACTTTAATCTTGGATGCAATGAGGGAAAATCTCGAGGACAGGCAGGTGTTGAATTTCACCATCTTTGCGTCAGTCAAGTTTGGTTCATATTATACTTCAGAGCCTACCTTTTTCTGTCTTTACAAGTTCTTTGAAAAACCAAGAGTATACAAAGTTTTCAGAAAATAAAGCACCTGATGATAGAATTCTAAAACTAATTTAGGAGATCATATCAGCATAGATACAAACCGAATACACCTATGCGCTGGGAAGCAATCACTTGAGTTGCGAGGAGGTTTAGAGACTCCTGTGTCGTACACCCGCCGTTTTATTAGCAGTCACTTCTTTTGCATTTCTAAATAGAATGGTCCTGAGGGTGAGTCCCCTGCTCATGTCACTTCCTGTCCTTATTCAAGGGGAGGGGAAGAGAGATGGCAAAGGAAGAAGAGGAAGAGTTTGGTGGATTATGTCTTACCTGCTGTACCTACTACTATCTCTTTTCATTTTGTCTTCTTTTTTAAAAAATATTTTTTATTGATTAATTTCAGAGAGGAAGGGAGGGGGAGAGGTAGAAACATCCATGAGGAGAGAGAATCATGGATCAGCTGCCTCCTGCACGCCCCCTACTGGAGATCGAGCCCACAACGCAGGCCTGTGCCCTTGACTGGAATCGAACCCCAGACCCTTCCATCCACAGGCCAACGCTCTATCCACTGAGCCACACCGGCCAGAGCGCATCCCTCTAAGCAAGTCACCGTGTTTTAGCTATTTCTCCAATTGCACTATACATGGCAGTTTCTAATACTGCCGTGCTGTCTCCTCCCCTTTCCTCCATCAAAACCCAGCCTAAAATGGATTGCTTCAGTGAATCTGCGAATCAGGTATTGCATCAGGAAGTGTGAGCTCTCCGGAGCTTCAGATCTCCAGAAACATCTGGTAGAGAACATTGGAAAGAAGAAACAACAGTTACATTTTAACCCCCAAGAAGTCTGTGAGACTCGTTTCTTTGAAGGTGCTGTGTCCAGCAGAGGGCAGTGTGTTACCGGCCCTAATTACCTCTTGCTACTAAAGGCTGAAGCACTGCAGCGCTTTTGTGTCTGCGTTGTGCTATTTTCTAACCCAGCGGTTCTCAACCTGTGGGTCGTGACCCCTTTGGAGGTCGAACGACCCTTTCACAGGGGTCCCCTAGGACCATCAGAAAACACATATTTGTAATTAGAAATAAATATTTCACAATATAAATTACATATTGTTTTTCTGATTAATCACTGTGCTTTAATTATGTTCAATTTGTAACAATGAAAGTATATCCTGCCCATCAGATATTTACATTATGATTCTTAACAGTAGCAACATCGCAGTTATGAAGTAGCAACAAAAATGTTTTTATGGTTGGAGGTCACCACAACATGAGGAAGTGTATTAAAGGGTTGTGGCATTAGGAAGGTTGAGAACCACTGTTCTAACTAGAAATGTGAAACAATTTAAAAGTGTAGTGTTTTGAGCTCTAACAAAATGATAAGCTTGTTTAATTTAGTAGCTGAAAAACACTTTAAGTGTTAGAAAATAAAAGTAATTATACAAACAATGGATTTGCATCCTTAAAGTGAACACACGGTGCTATTCACCCACCTTTAACAGGATATGTACTTCAGGGATTCTTGGTGGGTTTTGTACTACTAATTAGCATAAGAGTCAGCTTTGTAAAAATCTTCACGACTATAATTGTCGTAGTGGTAAAAAGAAAGTCTGACATTGCAGCAGGCAGAAGCTTTTATCATATTTTTAGTTTCCCTTTAACTTTTCAAATATATTTTTCTTGATTTCAGAGAAGAGGGAAGTGGGAGAGAGAGATAGAAACATCAATGAAGAGAATCATCGATTGGCTGCCTCCTGCTAGCTCCCTACTGGGGATTGAGCATTGTCTTTTTTGTTAATAAAATTATTATATTTGTTGTCAAAATTTTAGAAATCAATGATACATATGCTTTTCATTTATATTTTACTGGTGGCCCAGTGCACGGATTCATGCACATTGAAAGGAAATTAATTAGAAGGTGGCCAGTGGGGCAGGACTGGACGAGATGTGCTGGACACACCCTGGAGCCAACCTCCCACGGTCCCTCCCCAGTGTCTGTAGAGTGAGCGGGATCCCTCCAGCAGGTGGGGTTCCTCGGCCTAGCCTGTGGGGGTCAGGCCAAAACCAACTTTCCGACATCCCCTGCGGGCTCCTGAAGTACGAGAGGGCAATCTGCAAAGCTGCTGTTGTACAGGGTGTGAAATGCAAACACAAGTGTGCAGTAAACCAGATTTGGGGCCCACAGTGCCCCAGCAACAACACAACCCACAGCCTAAGGTGGGATCATGTGGCCCCCTGAGGAATTGGGCTCCCTCCTCTCTGGTTCTGGGGTGTGTTACCTGAGAACCACCGCTTCCAAGTCACCACAGCTCAGCAGTTCCTGCAATGAGTGTCTGCCCCCCTGGTGGTCAGTGTGTGTCATACCTATCAGATGGTCGCTTAGCCTTTATATATATAGATATGCCTTGTATTACCTATTGTATATGCACTCTAAGGTATACATCTATATTAATCCCCAATGAAAGAGCCAATGCAATGCACTTTGAGGGAAAAACATAAAAAGCCAGTCAGAACATTACAATTGCAAACACATTACAAGATACACAGTAGATTAAACATGTTAGATCAGCCCTAGCCCATTTGGATAGAGTGCCGGCCTGTGGACTCAAGGGTTCCAGGTTCGATTCTGGTC